>BJBW01011988.1:0-87568 GCA_004320125.1 Scolopax mira
TTGGATCCTGTCACAGAGCCAGTTCTCAACCCACCTCACTGTCCCCTCATCCAGCCCACACTTCCTTAGTTTCCCAATGAGGATGTTATGGGAGACAGTGTCAAAAGCCTTGCTGAAGTCAAGGTAGATGACATCTGCTGACTGATGTATGATTTCCTTTAGAACAAGAATAAATCCCTCTTTAACACAAGGTTGCTATAAGAAATGTTGCCCTAAGAAATTGCATGCTGTTCTGTGTATGATGTCTGCCAGCCTCTCTGATGAGACCCAGAAAACTCCAGTCTGTCATATTGTGCCTTACCCTAAGCAAGAATCTGACTTACAGTACTAAATGCAAATATATTTGGTGGAATCACTCCTTCTCATGTGTTTCTGAAACGGTGAATAATGTTCACATTTCAGGAGGTGTAATCCTTGAAGAAGATTAATAGCCTGCAAAATGTCATTGTTAAATTAAAACCTGCCTTCTTTTTCTGCTAGGGAATGCAAAATAGCTCTCAGAAAAAGGAAGAACATTCTGTTGCCCAGTTTCCCACCTCCAGCTGTTCAAATCTGAATAGCAATATAGTAGAATTGTTAAAAAAAGGGGTCTAGTGTGTGAAGTCTGGAAAGAGGGAAGCAATCTGACAGCTGCCTCGTAGGGGTGTTCCAGACCGCTCTGAATTGGAGGGCTGGAATTGCAGTCTGTGAAAATTGAAGCTTCTAGCAGATCTTCTGTTTTCTATTCCCTTATTTGTTTAAACAATCTTTGTAAAGGCAGATAGATTCAAGCGTGTGGCAGTCTTAACTTAAGAGGCCCTTATTCTGCAAGAGGCTGAATCCACAGAGGATGGAGGATGATTCAACCCACTTTGTTCTGTAAAGCAAAGAATATATTTGTGCTCGAGTATTATTTGAAAAAATGTTTGGCATATGTGATACAACACCACATATTATATCAACATTTACAGGTACAACAAATAAATATGCTACTATGGATGTGTAATGGCTGTATGACAATATCAGAGGAGTTTATTATACTACTATTTTGTGTCCATTTCTCACCTGTATATATTCTGACCTCTGCTTGTTTGTTCCTCTTGAAAGAAGGAGCAAGACCTCTGTCTTTCATTGGGTAGCAGAGAGTGTGAGAATAGCTGATAAACTTTTAACGGTTAAACTTCTAACTTCTTGAATGGTTCTGTGTTTAAAACAACAGAATGTGAATTTTAGGAGAAGAGATCAGGAACCTGTGGTGATTTTGTGTGAGGGTGAAGGTGGGCTGCAGGAGTAGGTGCTGATGCTCAGGAGGCAACTGCATATTGTGGGAGGAAGAATTAGAAGATAATCACTCTTTTCTTACCTATCAGTGTGACAATGCTCCTGCAAGGCAAAGGAAACTTTATTGCTGTGAGCCAGGCAAGGCTAGAGATTTAAACAAGCTCTTGGATCATTGGGTATTTGCCAACTCTGTCAAATTATGGAGGCCTAGTTGAGAGGAGAAGGCAAAGAATAGTCTACTGATTCTGTGGCTCCACATCTCCTAGCTCTGAGCTGCTTCTTGTTTCCTTCCTGAAGAGCCAAACCAGCTCCTAAAACCAGGCATTTGATCCAGATCAAGTTTCCTTTCCCTGATGTTTGCAGGCAAGCTAAGCAGTAATTTAACATTTAGGATATTTACTGGAAGTGGAGAAAAGAAGAGCCCATTCATGCATCTTTTCGTCTTCCCATCCAGTCTGCACCTTGGCACGTTCATTCCCTCTAGAAAATGAAATCACCTGTGCAAAAAAAAATCTCATGCCCTGTTTGCTTTTGCCTTAACAGGTTACAATTCTGAGATAGATGCTTTATCATCCACAAGGCAGAAGGTTGCAGTCGTCCTGTGTTTACCTGGCTTTAGTCATGGCTCTTGGCCTGAGGCTGCAATAGCCAGGGTCAGCTCCAGAGGAGCCCTAAGTGCCCTCAGAGGTTCCTCTGCTCTCCAGCCTCTCCGGGCAAAGGAGAAAGCAACTGCTTATTTTCTCCCCAGGACATTTTCCCTTTAGGTATGGGCAAAAAGAAAGTGTAGCCTTTTAAAATGCCTCCTGATACCCATCAGGGGTTTGCTTTCAATGTAACCTGGAATTCACTGTCTGGTTTTCTCTCTTTTTTTTTTTTTTGTGTTCATCAGAGGAAACCCTATGCTAAGGCAGCTGGTGGGAAGATGTCTTGCTGGTTTTATTTTGACCTGAAAATTAGAGGATCGCTCTTTGAATGCAACTTTCCAAAGCAAAGATGTGAATGTTGAGGTTTTTATTAATGAACTGACGCCTCCTGTGAGTGAATTCTTCACCCTGGGGTGCTCACCTCCTGTTTTGTGGCAGGAAGAGCATTTGCAGCTGATGAAAGGCTGGAAAGATCCCTCTGGGACAGCTTAATAGTGCCTAGGTTGGTCATATAGAAAGGTTTACTTCAGGGCATTTGAAAGATGCCTCATTAGGAGTTGATGACTTAGCAGGGTAGCTCGTTGCAAAAACCTGGAGCTGCCCCCTTGCCAGGAGCTCAAGGTGGCTCTTCTTGCCTCTGCCTTTCATTCCCGGGTTCCACGCGCGTTCCAGCAGCAGGTTATCTGAGTCACCCCAGGCAGCCTCTCACATTATTATAGTGTTTGTTTACCAGGCTGGTTCTGTCTGCTTTGCCAAATACTCTATGTTTTAAGAGTCAGGATGGGTGATCTCTGCCCTTCCTGCCATTCTTCTGCCCCAGCCCTGCCATCCTCTGCACTTGTCCTCTCTCACCTGCTACAGCCACCTTCCTTTGTGGCTGCCCTTACCTTGACTGATACTACAGCAAAACAGTAACTCCTGTGTAAAGACTGGAGCAGGTTTAGAAGTATTTCAGGAACCTTTTTGATTACCTCTGGATTTGCTATCTCTTTGTGCTCGCTGCCTGCTGTGATGTGGCAGTTTCTCTCTCCAGGCACTAGGTGTTGGCATTAACTGCAGTTTTCCTCTCATTTCTTCTATAGCTTTTGGTGTATCCATTGGAACCAGCCTAACCTGGAACCTGTCTAGGCAGAATTTGCTTTTCTGTTAAAGTCGCTCTTATTTATTTTTCTGCTTTCCCAGTGTTGGAGAGGATGAGTGTTTTTGTGGGTGCTTTGCTGTGCCCCAAACAGCCAGTGGTCAGCAGAGAGAGACACCTTACTGTCCCCTTGCTCTGTGTTGCTCTCAGACACTCCTGTTTGCAGCACTCCTGCCATGCAGCAGCGTGTCCCTTGCCAGCTCTGTTGCCTGCCATCTTCTCCTCTGGGAGTCTTTGAGAGACTCCTATGTTTAGTCCTGTGCTGATGTTACCTGGGCTGCTTCCAAGAACAACACAAAACTGCTTCCTCTATTCCTAAAACTGACATGGAGAATGAAAACTACAGCAGGATTATTTTTAGTTCTGTAAAAGTGCATCTACAGCAGCATTGCTGCACTCTGCCTGTGCAGAATTCGCTGTTTCAAACTGTCCCTGATAGGTGGGGAGTGTGTGTGTGGTAGATGGTGGTTTAAAGAGCATCTATTGACGCTTACGTTGGAGTTTTGGATTGGGCTGTCAATGCAAATGAGTCTGAAGTCCTAGATTAAGTTTCCAGTAAATGTTGATCTTGAAAGTGCTCAGGTCAGGAAGAGGAAGAAGAGGGCAGATTGCAGCGGAGCTGCCCTTGCAGAGCTCGGTAGGTTCACGCCGCTCCTGAAGAGCAGAGCTGAGGCAGATTGAGACCACAGAGGACTTGGCAGGGCTGGAGGAGCTGGTGACTGCAAGAGCAGGAAAAGCTGCAGCTCCTGCCTGAGCTGTATCTGCTGGGGATATCACCATGTATCTGTCACCCTGCTTGGGGACCAGAGGGGGAAATTTCCTGTCTGCTGTGTGTTCAGTAGTTTTGTACTCTGTAAACAGCATGATACACCTGAACATATCTAACGGGCAGGATGGCCCACGTGCTGTACACCCTCAAGGTGTTTGTATTAAAACATGAAGTGCAAATGAGAAATTTTATTGACCAGTTCCCAATATCTGCTATAGCCGTCTCATGGACACCAGCCTGCTTTTCCATGGTGATTCCCTTTCAGCAATCTGGTACCCACAGTATCTATCTCTCAGCAGTCTCTGTGATTTGAAAGTGCTGGTGTTCTTGCCCCAGAAACACAAGTCTTCACCCCACTTGCTTCTTACCAGCACCTTATGGTGGTCTTCTCCAGATGGCACACTCCTGAGTTGCGTCCTGATGCCTCCTTGCTGACCAGTGAGGGAACTGGGTGTGCTCTGGGTGCTCTGTGCTTCCTTCAAGTCCAAATGTCTCCCTCATATATTCATACAGTTTGGCATTTAAAACTCCAGTGCTTTGTTTTGTAAAAGGAGGTGATGCTGAAGTCATCTCTCTGCCTGAACTGATCCAAGGCCTGGCACTTCAATCTGAGGACTTCTGTGCCAAAGTGCTCACAGAAGCAGGATTCATAACCAAAAATTCTAAAGAGCAGTTGTAGAAATATGACCCCTCTTGTTTGCAATTGCAGATATTCTACTACTTAGTTGTTATTATTGTTAGCAAAATAAATTCTTTATCATAAAATTCTACCATAACTGTGTTCTGCTGTCTCCACAAGCTGATACCAGTTCAAACCTGCGTAACCTCAGACCTGAGCAGCCTCCTTTTGTATTGTCCCCAGCCTCTGCTGATTACAATCTTGTTTTGCAGAAATGACTTGGTATTGTGCTTTGATAAAGTATTTATCCAGCACAGTCAGGACCGGTTTGTTTACGTGATATTATCTAAGTGCTCTAATTCCAGCTAGCAGTCTAAAGTTCACAGGAGGGAAGATGATTTCAGGAAAATGGAGAATCAAACTGATGGTGATGAGTGCAAGGCATTCCCTGTAGGGTGCTCAGTCAGATGCCAGGAAAAAAGCCTAAAAGGAAAATAGGAAAGCACTAAACAGTTTGTTTTTCTGGCACCTTAGGATGAGATGACCTCAAGTTTGGGCCTTACCACAAAGAAAGCCCTCACGATCCTGAGAGACCAGTTGTCAGCACTGCTGGAGGGGCATCAGAAAGAACGGAAAAAAGTGACTTCATGGAAGGTGAGGCACCAAAAAACACAAGGTTGGGCACTCAGTCTCCCCTTTTGAAAGTAAAGCTGAAGATTAAACAAAAGTTGTCTGCATTCCCTCCCAGACTGCTGCTGCAGAGTGTCTGGGTGTAGAACTGCTAAAGTCCTTGGGAACAAGGCAAGGAATCTACCTAAGAGTATATTTTCTCTCAGTACTCCTCTCCAGGATGTTGGAGCTCTACAGGAGCTTAGCTTCACCTGTGAAGGATCTAAGGGCTTCAAGAGTGACTAATGGCAGTGTGCCTCCAGATCCTTACCAAGTGGAGAGAAAAAGCTGTGAAGCACAGCAGTCTCCCCTTGTCCACCATGTTTGTCCAGCATGTGTGTTGAATACAAAGTGCTGGTGTTTATGCACTTTATGTACTTAGAAGTGTTCCTTGCTTGGTTAGTGACAATGGGGCAGCCTGGCACAGAACCCTTTTTGTTCTTCCAAGCAAGATTAAAGCAGAGAGTGTTCACCCAGATTTTCCAGCTGAGCAACTCTTAGTGCTGTGGCATTGGCATAACTAATCAGGGATGCTCTGTATCAAATTCAGGGGTTTTACAAAGTTGTGTTCACCCTGGACTGTCATCCGCTGCCTTTACCCTTTCTCTCTCTGCTTTTCCAAATGTCTGGCTCTGTATTTCACCGATGTGAATGTCTGCTGCTCTCCTTTTGTAGGAGGTGTGGAGGAGCAGTTTTCTGTACCATGGTAACCGTTGCTCCTGTTTCCACTGGCCTGGTGCATCCCTGATGCTTCTGGCAGTGCTGTTGCTGCTGTGCTGCTATGGAAGCCAACCACAGGGGAGGTAAGCAAAGCACCCTATGCTGCTGAACTGAAGCAAGGTGGTAGTTCTATATCGCCTCGACACTGCCTGTAGGTGACATGACAGTGTTGTCCCTTGTTCTGTCTAGACATCTAGACCTCAGCATCCTCACACTGGTAATTCTATCTCTATCAGTAAAAAACTTCAGCCAACTTAAGTCTACTTCTAATAGACCCATAGAGCATATTATGGAGAGACTGAGATTTTTTTTCTGCAGCATTCCTGCATCTTGAAAAATCCTAAGGCATTATCATAGAGAGGAAGGATTTTGAAACTGGAGAAGTTAGTGGCTCATAGGAGAAGTTACTGTGCATGCCTTGACCGTGTTTTTAAATTTAGACAGATCCTTTCAGACTTCTCTGGTGCGTTATTCTAAAGAAGCATGATCATAGCTCCCCTGCTTTTCCTTTTTAGCCCTAAGTCTGTGGGATGTAGGAATAACAACCGAGCAGGTGTGCGTTTGTCTCTGTGGGTGGCTGGCAGTGTGTTCTGCTCATTTACTCAAACCTCATCTGCTTTCTGCTTTCTTTTGTTTTGCTGTGCAAAGCCAAGGTGCTGAGATAGTTAACGCGCTGGCACTCTTCCTCCTTCTCCTCTTGGATCTCATCATGATTGGGCGTCAAGAGAGGCTGAAGTGCAGAGAGGTGGAGAGGAGACTTCAGACAATCATTGATAAGATAAACGGTGAGGCCATATTCATCCGTCTCTCATTTGCATTTATGTTTCCCTCCTATTGGATTGTTCTCAAAACCTGATCACATAGATTACTAATTGAGCTTATTAGCCTTCCCCTGTGTTACACGGAAACAGGCTGTGAGAATTGGGTCCTATTCCTGCCTGTCCTGTGGAATAGTTATTTTGAGCTGTCATGTGGCCATGTGCTTCCAGTCTGTGTGTTATCAGGTGGGCGTCTGTTATGTCTGCACTGTGGAGTAATTCAAATCCTCAGTATCTTACAAAAATATCTGTCTTGTAGCAGATGATGAGAGAAGAATATGTGGGGTTGTACCACAACATAGAACAGAAGGAAATAAATTGCTGTGCGTGAGCATCGTCTCAACGGGGGCTTTTGAACCTGAGGAGGCAGTTCATTTCAGTGCAGCAGTTTTAAGGACAGCCTTTAGCTGTTCCATTTTTCAAGTATGTATTTAAGGTTATAAAATGACTAGGTTTAGTTTTTAATACTGAGAGGAGAGAAAAGGGAAAAGCCATCAAGGAGAAAAAGAGAGATGATAAAACATCATGGGAATGGACTGAACCAGAGGACCTTAGCCTCTACAGGATGTAAATCGATGTATGGTTCCCCCCTCTAGAATTGTTATCACTTAATTCTTTCACACTTTGGGCTTTCAGAGACACTTGGCAAAGAGGTGAAATGGCCAGACTCCATGTATCCTGACCTTCACATGCCTTATGCCCCATCCTGGTCCCTTCATTGGGCCTACAGGGATGGTCATCTTGTCAACCTGCCCGTGAGCCTGTTAGTAGAAGGAGACGTCATCGCTTTGAGGCCAGGCCAGGAGTCATTTGCTTCTCTGAGAGGGATAAAGGTAATTTGCTTGTCGTATTTCCCTGGCCCGTAACAATGTATTTCCCAGGATTTTCTTGCTAATACTGTAATTCCCAGTGTATAAATTATTGGAGTGTTTGATTTCTTCTGACCTTGAAAACAGTTTGAAATTCTGGTTAAGTCAAGGATGGTGCTTCGTTAGACAGGCTGCATCTGCGTGAACTTCCAAACCCAATGGACAAGAGACACTAATGTGATACCAAAGCACCATATTTTCATCTCTTCCAGATCAAGGGGGAATTGTAACATGCTGCTAAATATAATTGGTGTGAATCTGTCCAGGAGGATGTTCTGACATACAAACTCCCTACTTTATCCTGGTTTTTATGTGGAGAAATAAAATCTGTCTGCTTTGACCTTCTCCTTGCTACTGATTTATTATAAAAGAAGATAATATAAAATACCTGGGGTAGCAGTAAATTAACAAATCAATTACAAGATCTATGCAAAGATTTTGCTGCTTGAAGAAGATTGGAAAAAGTTTAAAGCTTGAAATTTACCTTTGTTGTGTTTTATTGTAACTTTCACTGCAAATGCCAACTCTCATGAAATAACCAGATGTGCTTCAACACAAGCATTTCATCCCAGCTAGTTCAGCTAATGAATTTTTGAGAGCTGAGAGAAGGAACTGTGATAGTGGGAGGGATCCCACTGGACTAAACCTCTGGTCCCTTGGTGCAGGATTCCACCGAGCCTCGACTCTGCAGTCTTTGGACTCTCTCACTTTTTTTCTAGGACGATGAGCACATAGTTCTGGAGCCAGGAGATCTGTTTCCACCTTTCTCACCTCCTCCTTCCCCGAGGGGAGAAGTGAAGAAGGGACCTCAGAACCCTCAGCTGTATCGTCTCTTCCGTGTCTTGAAGACCCCAATAATCGATAATGTCAGGTGGGTTCAATACAGTGCACAGTGCCTAAACAGCTTGTCTGTGTCCTTGTTGCTGCCTTGTGTCAGCAAAGAATGAGACTTAGTAGTCCAGGATAGAAATTTTCAAATATGCTGTGCTGTGTCTCCTCTGTTACCTGGGAATGCTGCAAGTCTCTTACTGTCTGGCAGGTTAGGCTAATATATAAAACCACATATGTGCTAATTATTACTTTCAGATTATTACTTTCCAGCTACATTTGAACAATGCAGGGAGGTCAGAGATTTAATGACACCCTTTGGTCAGCTGGAGATACAGCTATCTGAATGTCCTGTTGGAGTTTCAGTACACACTGGGGTGATGGAGCCTTCCTGTTTAGCGAATGAGGAGACCTGGGGAGTTTGCTCAACAGCGCTGTAAATTTCCCTTGGCAAGTGCAATATTGTTATTGTAGAATTTGGCTTCTCTTTTGAACATCACTCCCCATAGCACAGGGTGAAGACAGTGTTCTAATCAGGTCCACTAAGAGGTTTCTATCTGAGGAAAGTGCAGGGTTAGGGTTTTGGTTGCTGAAATCTCAAGCTGGTTTCCATTTTTTAGGTGGTGTCTGGAAATGGCTTTGTCGCGTCCTGTGACAGCCCTGGATAATGAGAGGTTCACTGTACAGTCAGTGATGCTGAAATATGCTGTCCCTATTGTACTGGTAGGTCTCATTTCAAACCTTTGTTGTTGAATAGAGCCATGTTTTGTCAATAAAGGTGAAAAATTTGCAGCCATCAACAGGAACTTGTGGCCAGGCCCCAACTCACTCATGCAGCTGACTCTGTGTGTACCTTGGCTAGTTCAGAGAAGTAAAGATGCTGAGCCATCTAGCAGTGAGAGTGGAGGGAGGAACTGTAGCAGCAGACCAAGCATATCTCCCAGACTTTCCCAGGGCTGTGAATGTTACAAGGCAGTGAAAACTCCTTCCCTACAAGTTCTATTAGTTGGCTGACAGTGTCATTTCTATTTGAATTGCAGGCTGGCTTCCTGATTACTAATGCTGTGCGCTTCATTTTCAAAGCTCCTGGAATTGCTTCTTGGCAGTACACTCTTCTTCAGCTACAGGTAAAGGAGAGCTTTGAGCTCCAGTACACCTCCTCCCCAGAGCACCTTTGGGACTGATTCCCTCCCACAGCAGCTTGCTTCATCCCATGGCAGCATCCTGTGCGTGTCCTTGGGCATGCTGGATCCAGGAGCTCTCAGTGGAGCAGGACAACAGCTCTGCCCTGGTCATTCCTCCTAGACTGACCTTTATGTTGTTTGCTCTCTCTCACTTGCCATGTATGTGTATATATATGTGTGTGTGTGCGTATAAATATATCTATATGGTATCCTTTGCCTTTAAACTTGTAAGAGTTTATGCCAAATTCGGCAGGAAAAGCAGCTGTGAGTGTGATTTATTCATGGCCTCCTTCATTACAAACCCCTAGGGGTGTATGTGTCTCCCCTCCTGTGCTTCTCTCTGTGTCACACTGCTTCCAGTACAAGCAGTCTCCTTCCTTCCTGCCACTGCCTTTTACCCATCCTCTCACAATAGTGGAAAAGATGTCATATGAAAGGTCTGACTTTTTGTTGTCTCTGTGCTTGCTGGTAATTACAATTTTTTTTCAGGTGAATGGTGTCCTACCCATCCTTCCGTTGCTCTTTCCTGTCCTGTGGATCCTTGCTACAGCCTTTGGAGAAGCCAGAGTCTTGGCCCAGATGAGCAAGGCCTCATCCACCTCACTGGTAGGTATCTCTCCACATCAAACCATTGCAGAAAGAAGGGCAGGAGATGAGAAGTGCTCTATGAAGTGAGCAAATGAATTCAGCAGATGTGTCCATGTAGCCATAAAACCTACACCGTCTCCCTGGAGCACTGTGACTTCTCTTGAACAGATGTTTTAATTTTTTCAACTTGTGTACAGATATCCCAAGGTGACAGGAAGCTCCAGTGATTCCATAAACCTCTTCAAAGCATGTGCTTTCTGTCAGTTAAATATAATCTGTCAGAGGGGTTAGCATGGAGATAAATGCCCTGTAATGACTATAACTAGGGAATGTTTAGCCACTGAGAAGGAATGGGGTATGTGAGACCCTTTGCAATCCCCTGTTTTAATATTTGGGCTGAACAGCCCTTTGCTGCAGCTGTGGGGCTTTGCTTGCAGGCATGGCCTTTGCAGCAGATCAGGGAGTCAGAGGAATTTCTGGTGGTTGTGCTGATTTGAGTTTGGCAGTCTGGCGGGCCTGTGGTCCTGAACTGGATGCGCTGATGGGTTTTCTCTTGCTCTCTCCTGGTGGCAGTGCTGGTGAGATGCACTGTGCTATGTTTGTCTTCTGTGCTGAATTCTGTTATGCCCGTATTTGGATAGAGTTCCTCTCTCCTTCTTGTCCTTTCTTGGCCTCTGTGGCCCTGGATCTGTGTTTTCTATTCTTTTTCCTATAGGTTGTACATGACTAAGCTGCCTGTGTTCTGGGCAGGAGGACACATGTTACCTCCCTCAGTGGCATGTCTACCTTTACCATGTCTTTTCAGTGTTTTCTCCACCTTTCCCACCCATTCTCAGCATCACTTGATTTCTGTCTTTGGAACCTTCCTCTTTCCCTTTACACCTTGCTATTTGCTGGGAAAAGCCATAGTTCCTTGGCTTCCCTGCTTCTTCATTCTCAACATACCCATTTGCCCTGTCACTCATACTTGCACCTTCCTTGTGTTCTTTCCTGTCTTCTCTTTTTTCTTGTCCAGGCAACTCACTCTGTCCAGCCAGCTCTTTCTGTGACATCCCAAACATGACCCTCCATCCTTGCTGCTGCAGAACAACTGTTGTGATGTGCCTTGGTCATTCTCCCCCTTGACCAGGGCAGTCTTCTCTTGGCCTCTCTATTTCACTCCTTCCCTCTCTCTACTCTGTTCAGAATGTAGCAGGTAAGACCCTCTTCCTCTCCAAGCACTTGGCCTGTGTGACACACTTTTCCATCTTCTTTCCCTTCCCATCGTGTTCCAGCTGTTTGATTCCCAATTTTTCAAGGCTATAGGTAACCCCTGTGACTGGTTAATTAGAATCCCGCAGGACATAAACCAATGCCCCTCCAGATGAGCTCCTGCCTCAGGTTGGATTACCTCAGCATTCCTTTTAGAAAGGAATTTGATGTTGGTTTGAAAATATTTGTGCTGCCTTTGATAGGTTGTTTCGATAATTATTTACCCTCACTGCTAAAATCAGGCATTCTACATTAGTGGGAATTTTTGTAGTATCTGGTTTCCAGCCCTTGGAACATTTGCATCTTTTGTCTCCTATATTGACATGCTCTTGCATATCAATCAAATTTCTGGTCTATCGTAGCTACTCACATGCCCTTTTACCATCTCTTTGGTTAAGTAAACAGTTTAAGCACCTTGAGTCACTATAAGCATATTTTCCAACTCTCTAATCTTTCTTTTGGTTTTCCTCTTAGCTTTCTCCAGTGCTTCAGGATCACTATAGAATTATGAACGTCCAAAACCCACAAAATATTTCAGTAACAGTGATGCTTCTGCTAAATTTCAGAGTAAATTGGACTCTCTCTGTTCCCTTGTTAGTGCAAATAGGATCGTATTAGATCTTTAAGCCACTGCTTTAAATGGCCAGGCTTTGTTCAGCTGATAATCTACAGCTACTGCTTTCTAAGACAGTCTCCTCATCCTGTAAATCCAGCCTTCATTTTTTCTCCTAGGTACTCAACACTGCTTTTGTGCCTGTTGGTATCCATGTTTTTCCTTATTAACCAAGCAGTCCATGTTGTTCTGTAACAGTGGTCTGTTCTCTTTATTGCTAGACCCTGCCCCAAATTTTGTATAGTTTACAGTCTCTATCAGTAATGGTTTTTTAGTTTTGAAGCTATAAACAAAATACCCAGAATTTGCCCCTGCTTGAGCTAGTAGCACATCCTGTTGCAAATAATCTGCCAGCTTCTGTTCCATTTGGAGATAGTCTGTTTCTAAGATAGTTAGTATGGGCCCTATTTTCTCTGGTATTAATCTAGTTTTTTTAGGAAACCAGTAAAGCATTTTGTATCAAGTCAAAGTACCAAGTGGGCTATGTCAAAAGCATTACTTTTATCAGTCCAATTTGTAACTTTGTCAAAAAAGATATCACAATAATTTAATGAGATTTATTAGTTACATTCTTGTGGTGTTTGGCACTGGTTGTATTATTCCACTTCTTTTCTTTTAATTGAGTCTTGTGCTAGCTGCTCTGTTATTCTGTCTGAAATCAAAGTCTGTCTGGGATCCTGTGGTAACTTGGTTTGTTCTCCTCACCCTTGTCAGGCATTGGCACCACATGAGCTTTCTTCCATTGCACTGGGACTTAATCCACGCTTCAAGCCTTGTGCAAAATCAGCAGAAAGAGTCAGAACGTTGTCCAGACCTGCTAAATTAAACATATCTACTTTCAGTTGCTAGTGTTAGAATGGAAAATATTTCATAGTTATCATATGGTATGATTATTTCAATGAATAAGGAGTTGCAATATTTATTTAAGAAGCCTGCAATATCATTTGCAATTTCACTGTCTTCAACAAGCAGTGAACTGGTTTTAATTACCTCTAGTATACCTTTTCTTATTTTTATGTTACTTCTATTTTCACTTCCACTCAAAACTGGACTATTTTATTTTTACAACTGTTACTGTATAAAATTTTAATAAAATATTGTTAAACAGTTCCTAATTGTCTTTCATAGTTCTCAGTTTAAATTATTTCTGACACTTGTCTTGGTATTTTTCAGTTTTGTTAAACTGATCCTTTTTAAAGTGCCAGATAGATGCATTATTATTTGGGGTATCATTTTATTTACATACTAATGTAATTGCCATATTGCCATATGCTTATGAATATACTTAAATTTAAACTGTTTTTCAATATCACATCTACTGTGGAATCTTTTGTGCCGGATGCACAAATCTTAAGGTAGTAAATGTCTTGGTGTAATTCCAAGAGCCCCATGGTAGTGCCCTGCTATAATTCTTTTCATTTCCTATCCATGTCCCATTCATACCACCTCATTCCTCTGTGTCCATTGTGTTTCAGGCACCTGCTTTTACAACCTTCTCTTCCAGCTCCTTTCTTTTAACTGACCCATAGAGCTTAAAAACAGATCAGTCAATCCTGGCTCTTTCTGTCTAAAAATAACCATCCAGAAAGAGCCTACACTGGGTCTAATTGCTATTATTTTCTCTGTAGACATCTAGGTAATGACTGTGTTCTTCTGTGATGAACAGCACCAAGCACTTTGACTGTGCTTCACGAGTAGATAAAGACATAGTCCATTAAAGACTTAATCACTTTGATGAATTATTGGTCTGGCTTGACGTAGCAATTCCCACAGAGCAGGACTCCTGCTTTCTTCTCTCTGAAGGTGCAGTATTTAGGGAAGGATGTTCCTCATGACACATTTCTGAGCACGATTATAGTAACTGGTCTCTTCTCTTGCTGCAGCTTGCTAAGTTTTCAGAGGACACTCTCAGCAGCTACACAGAGATGGTATCTTCTCAGGTACTATTATTATGAATTGTTTTCTTCCATCTTCACTGCAGAACTTCATGATATCCTTTCCCTTCCTCTCTGATCTCCTGCTTGTTCCTAGACCCTTTGTACTTGTGTCAGTTGTCCATTGTCACTCCTTTGCTGCTTTAATTTGCTGTGCATGCAGGTTGCATGTCTTTCCCCTACACCTTCCCATGTAAACGCTGCTCTGCTGACCAGAGATTGAGGTGACTTTGATACCAAGTCCAGTTGTGTTTTTCTGAATATTGCTAATGGATTTAAATCAACTTTTTCTGTCCTGAAGAAAGTACCTCTTTCTAGTCCTTCTGTTACAGGAGAAAAGATAAACTTTTTAAGGTGCATGTCAGAAACAAGGGAAGTATTTTACTTGTACCAGAAAAATCTCCTCCTTCCAGCTGAAACTAAAGAACAAAGGGGATGGTGGTCAGGACCAAGACCAAATGTGAAGAGGAGACCATGGGACGTTCAGGCTTTTTAAAAGTTTGATCCTGTTTCATAGGCTCCTTAACAAACTTAAGCGTATTAGTAGTGCTTCCAAAACTGGGGCAAATAAACATTCAGAAGACCTTTTCTCTGGGGGAAGAACTGCATCTGCCCACTCCATAAATTGCATCATCCAGATTAAACAGGAGGGTAGAAGAAAGACACTTTTCTGTCTAACCTGGCATTAAGATTCCCCTTTCTTAAGGAGACAGATGGACTCCAGGAGTGATTAAAAGTCCCTATATATTATAAGAATCAATTCATATCTCCTTGGTCCCAGCCACACAGAGGAACGCACATGGATGTGCTCACACACACTTCCTTTGCCAAATATTTTGTTGTCTTGCTGTGGCAGTTCATCATTTAGCTGAGATGGTTTTCAAGTGTTAAATAGGAGTGATTTGAGCTGACCTTCCTCATTGAAAAGATCTGCTTCTTTCCTTTTGTACCTATGTAACATTTTGAGAAACTGATTTAAATAAGATCCTTTGTTCTTCCTGGTGACAGTTTATGATTATTTTGCATTTGAGCTTATAGCTGTACTAACCCTGAGGATCCAAGGAACTCGATCTAAGGAGATTTGGGGGAAGTGCACTGCAGTGACAACATTCCAGAACAGCAGCTAAAAAGCAGGAAAACAACACTGTAATAACATTGTAAAAAAAAAAATAAATCCCAAACTGGATTTGCTGGCTTTAGGAGTGCAGAGAGTGCAGCTCTGGTGCTTGGATTGATTGCTGCCATCCAGACTCCCTCTGGAACATTTTTGTGCGGAAGATGAAGGGTGCCTATTTGACATTTTAATTTTGCAAAATATCCCCTTCTTTCAGTTTATTACCATGTTGATTACAATTCATTTGTAATGATGGAGTAGTCAGGGCACCTTGGCTTTATTTCCAACATTGTCACTGCCTCAGTAGTAACGTTGGGCAGGTCACCTCACCACAGTGACTCCATTTACCCCATTTGCAACACGGTGATCATAAGCTAAAGGCCCCAAACTCTATAATCCAAGAGGATGAGAGTTACTTCAGGAAAAAGTACTAAGAGGTAACAAGTGATTCACCCCAAATGAAATCACTTCAGAACTCTGTCCTGTGGTTTTGGATCAAAAAAGGTAGTTTCAGCAAATTCTCAATTCAACAATCAGACTGACTGTTAGCATCCTCTGGAAGGGGGAAGAAATGCCTTTCCCTTGAGAACATCAGCACTGTATCAGTTAACAGGTTCCCACAGAGGCTGATGTTTATCTTACAGTGTATCACTGTGTTGAACCTGAAGGCAGGTAATGTCATACTCCTTTTTTTTCCCTTCTCTCCCCTGTCTTTCACTGAATGAGTCTTTAATTGGCTGATGTCCTCTGCTTCCCTCGGCAGGAAATGATACGCTGTATCTGGAGCCACTTCCTCTGTGTTTTAAAAGGCAAATCCCCAACTCTGAGCTTCACTTCCAGCTTGCTCCATAGTCTGGGATCTGTCACTGTGAGTATTGCTGGGTGTCAGAAGGAGGAGCCCTGCGTGGATGCTTCATTTGCATCATTCACATTGTCCTTCCCCAATCTGTTCACTGGGCTGGAATTAGAAAACCCTTCAGGCACCTGTCTTTGTAGAAGAGTTTATAACTGTCTTGTCTTGTCCAAGCAGCACATTTACAAGCTAAAGCAGTGGTTAGAGATACTCTGTATCATCTAACAGGGTGTCTGTATTTTCCAGCTCTGGTTCTGGTCCCATAACCCTCTTGACTCCTCTTCAAGAACCAGCTGGTTTGGGTCCTGATGAGGTACTAGCTGGTGAAATAGGTTGAGTAGTTGCTTCCTTCCTGTGGTCTTCATGCCTAGTTTTACAATATCTCGAGATAAAATTAGTGTTAAACAACTTACTAATCCTGCTAGAGCAAGGAATTCTTGGAGGGTTATTAGATGTAGTTTCTTGAGACAAGAGGTTGGCAAAGGAGAGACTTTGCAATATTTAGAACTATCTATGAACATATTTTCAGTGACACTTTGCTTTCTTCGGGTGTTGTGGGATGTTCTAGGTGCTCTGCTGTGTAGACAAGCAGGGGATTCTTTCCTGGCCAAACCCCAGCCCAGAGACTGTTCTGTTCTTCAGTGGGAAAGTGGAACCACCTCATGATAGCCATGAAGATCTGACTGATGAGCTCTCTACACGGTCCTTCTGCCATCCTGAGATGGAAGATGAGGTGAGTAATACATAATCCATAATGTAGTATGTTGGCTCTATTCATAGTTGACATGCACATCGTGAGGTTATAGGAGGGTTGCTTCTAGAGAAGTCCTGTGCCTTAATTCTTCACTTAGAAGAGAAAGAGTCAGCGAGAATTAGATTCTCTTCTACAGGTGTCCTAAAGCAGCTGGTGAATCAGTAGCAGTTCATGTTCAACCACTGAATCACCACTGTTCATTTTCTTGGTCTCTTGCAGCCCCATGAAAGAGATGCTTTGCTCTCTGGCCCCCTGGCAGACACAATCCACATGACCAATGAGCAAGAGAGGAACAACTGGGCTAGTGACCCTCCGAAGGCTCCTGAGGCCCATGCCCACCGAAAGCCAAACAGCAGAAGCAAGCACCCCTCCGGGTCCAATGTGAGCTTTAGCAAGGACACGGAGGGTGGAGAAGAGGAACATACTCAGGTAAGACATACTGAAGGGGCACACAAGTAGTCTTTTGTGGAGCTGTAAGACAGACTTAAACCCATAAAATTTCCCCTTTGGGAATTTTTGTGGGATACTAGGCTTAAGCTGTATCATTGTAACCAGTTAGAATTTTCCTGTCCATTGGACCAGGTTGTTGGTGACAGTGAAGTGTTGGCTTGTGAGGCTGAAGACTTTGTGTGTGACTACCACCTTGAGATGCTTAGCTTGTCCCAAGACCAGCAGAATCCCTCCTGCATCCAGTTTGATGACTCCAACTGGCACATGCACTTGAATTCCCTCAAGCCTCTGGGCCTGAATGTGCTGCTCAACCTCTGCAATGCCAGTGTGACAGAGCGTCTGTGCCGCTTCTCTGACCACCTCTGCAACATTGCCCTCCAAGAAACACATAACGCCGTGCTGCCTGTCCATGTGCCCTGGGGCCTCTGTGAGCTTGCCAGGCTAATAGGTAAGGAGAAATTAGATGAGCAGGCACAGAGAAATCAGAGCTGTCAATAGGCACTTAATCCTTAGAGAGCACAAGAAAAATAGTTCCCCCAGTCGTGGTTGCTGGGAAGGTGGAATTACAGAGCTGACTCGGTTGTTGCTCGATTGCCAAAAGAGTCTATTAAAGAGATTGCTTTTGGCAAGTTCTGACATTGTAGACACTATCAAAGGAACAAATGTCATCAAGGATATTTCCAGCCAGCCTCAGCTAGGCTTGGTATTCTTCTGGCTCAAATCTGCCAATCTCATCAGGAGACAAGGAATACCTGCTAATGGACAGAGAGCTGCTACTGCTTTACAGTAATGCATTACCAGAAATTTGGGTATAAATGACATGAGGTACCTCAGCTTGTTTTATAGATGGGAAAACCCGAGGCATAGGGGAGATAAGAGGTTGGATGTAACACTAGGATTAAAATCTGGAAGCTCTTGAACTCACTTTTGGCCCTGTCATTCAATGTTACAGTTCCTCTCTTCAGTGAACCAGAAGCACGAAAGCTGTAATTACTAATAACATTTAGTCCTTCTGAATGTTTTTCATCATCGATCTTGGGCCAACTTGGGGTAGATGCTCGGTGAGCACAGCTCACCTACCTATTGCTGGGGAGATGTCAGAACAAGCGCAGGCGAAGTGGGTAGCAGAGAAGCAGAGGACCTTTATTTTACTTCAGTTAAGGCCTAATTTTTCTCCTTATGTTCATGTTTCAGGTTTCACACCAGGTGCTAAAGATCTTTTCAAGCAGGAGAACTATTTGGCCTTGTACCGCTTGCCAAGTGATGAGATGGTTAAGGAAACAATCCTGGGGAAGCTTTCATCCATCACCAAGAGGAGACCACCCCTGAGCCACATGATAAACCTTTTCGTGAAGGACACCACTACCAGTAAGGCTGCTCTTTTCTTTGCACATCCATTTGGTACAGAAAAATCTTTTCTGCAGAGGGCCTAGAAAATGTCAGACTGGAATAGTTTGGAGTCCCTGTGGGGGCCTTGCTCTCCCTATGGCCAGAATGGATATGCTCAACAAACCTCAGTGATCAGTGCTATGGCATATTGAGGGGGGGAATTCTTCCCTGTTCTGGCTCACTCCAGGATCATAAGTAATTTTTTTAAATTATCTTAGATAGGCATGCTATCTAGTAAACCTGTTTTCTGGGACCAAATGGCAGTGCAGAGCAAGGTGGGGGTTTTACTGGGTTTTGCATAGATTTCCCTAAAGTAGTGAAACTGATACTGGATAGCATTGAATATTACTCAGCATTTTAACTAGTGATGCTCATCTGTATTGTATTCTAGTAAGAAATCACAGAAGTGCTGTGCAAACTCATGTGACCATGAATACAACACCTGAAGCCATGCTGACTTCTTCACTCCTTCTACTGCTTCCTGTTCTAATAGGAATGGCCTAGGCTGGACAGGACACACAGTTAGGCACCATGAGGTCTTAAAGTACCTCAGCAAGATTTAACAGCTTGCCCATCAGAACTTTAAGTTTCTTCATAATACCTTAAATTGACTGAACTTGGCTCTCTGGAGTTGACATATGTTCAATATTGAATCTGAAATATGATTATTCTGGCTAGAGATTTACTGGGTAAACTGTATTCTCTTGCCCAGTTCTTCTTAACCTTGTATCTTAATCTGCCAAGGAGCTTTTTCAATTGTCCAGATTGCTGCTATCTTGCTTTTGTGAGCAAGAATTTTTCTGATGCTGGGATTCTTACTGTAGGGAAAAATCTTCAATGTTGCCTCATTTCAACTCCTTATCCTCATTTTTAAACGGTTTAGTTTAGAGGCTGGAGCTCAGACAAATACATGTACAACCTGGATTATGCCGTCTAGAGTAAATTGTAAGAGGAATTTTGCCAGCAGGGCTTAACCATTGGAACACTTCTCACATGGTAGTCTTGTCCCTTGAAATTTTCTAAAGTGTAGACAACCAGAAATAATGGATTACACAGATAATACTGGATGAAATCAAATGGCTCTGTTTATGCAGAAGAGTCATACCAGATGATAATAACTAACCTCTCTTGATACCTTGTTTGTGAATAAATCTTTGAGTCCACCCACTCCCGTGATGTGCTGAAGTCAAAAGGAGACAGCTAATAAATTCCACAGCTGTAACAAAAATAGGAGGTAACTTATCTGTATGTTCCCTTGCTTTTCCATTGAAATATGTGTCTTGCCATCTGGCAGTGTTCATCCCAAATCCATAGTAACCACATGGAAATGAGGGGCTCAGTGGAGTAAAATGGCTTGATACCATCTCTGTCTTCCTTTGCTGGAGCTGCACTCTTCAGTGTCTCACTGCCTCAGCTGCAGCAGCTTGGCTCTTACTAACGAGTCCCAGCAGTCAGGAATGGCTGGTCATGGCCTATTCATTAATTTTCTCCTTTGTGCCAGAGAAATCCTGGCCTTCAAGTTCATGATTTAGGAAGGGAAGAGGCTGAGCTCACTTTGCTGGCAATGACAGCTGAATGAACTCCTTCCAGTTTCTAGTGCGTGCTGTCACTGTCATTTACCCCCTAGAAGGCTTGTCATGTGGGATGCTGATGGTGTGAATGGGAAATGGATTGCAATTGCTGTCAGGTGTGAACCTAGGAGTGTGTGTGTGTGTTTCTGGTCATCTGCAAGCTCTTGCTGTGTGCCCAGGGCATATGTTTTACATGAATCAATAAACAATTCCTGTTCCCTCTTTCCTAGCAGGGACTATCTGACCTTAAGCAGCAAGGTGGGAAGGATTGGGTGTTTATACAATAAAATGAAACAGAGCTCTGCACAAGCCCTCCTTTGTGTCCCTGAAACAGACTCCTTCTTTCACACACAGCTCCTATTGGTCTGGGAGGTTTGTTATGCTGATAAACTTGGCGTGTGATGACTATTTATAGCACAAAGCAGAGAGCTGCTATGTTTTGGAAAAATCCTCCAGTGTTCCTGAAGGTCCCTGCCTGGTTTGTGCGAGTGAATATTCTTGGCTCTTGATTTCACCAGCTAGTGTGAGCGTTTGCAGTCGGCAACAATGCCTGCAAGAAGCCTTTGGGCTCATTTTTCTTGGCAGTGATGTTTTTTTCATTAGATCAGCTTTGAAGCTGTTGGGGGCAAAGTCACGGAGCAGCTGGAGGAGGGAACCTAGACAGAGAGGTCTACGTGCCTGCAATGGTAATGCCTCAGCGCCAGTGAAAGGGCGCAGGAAGGGTGGAGGGGGAGGCAGCCCCACGTCCTTTAGCTTGTGTCCTGTGCCTGGGACCTGCATCAGACAAAGTGACATCACACACCTTTGGGAAACATTTTTTAACACCCCTGTCTACAACGGGGCATGAAAGATTTTAAGTCTGTGGTAAAGAGTAAAATAGTGGGGAGGGGAGAGAACAGAACAAGCTGTGTGACCGTTGATTTTCGATTCTTCCCTGATCACAACATGAGTTACTTTTTTAGAGTCTGTTATGTTGAACTTTTGACCCATCCTGATTTAACACATTTTCAGGACCCTTTATGAAACAGGCTGCTATCTAATGGATCACACTGTTAAATTATCTTCTGCTACTTGAATGGAAGGTATTCAAGAACGGCTCTTACCCTTTAGATCCATGCCAGGCCTAAAATTGAATGCACTTTCCAGCGTAGTCAGACTTTGATCCCCGTAGGCTCCTCACTGGTGCTTGCAGTCTCATGAGAAGATGCACACAGGAATAGCTTTTCTTCTGCTCTGCTGGATACAGAAACACCATTTTAGGAGCAGGATCGTTACACAGGGTAAGGGGAGAAAAGGAAGGGACTGCATGGCTCACAGACAAATAGCAGCTGAATACATATCATCCACTCCTGAATAATTTCTTGATGGAGACTGAATACTTTCAACAAAGGAAGGGGAATATCTGGAGTGCATCAAGGCAGTTAGCAGTAATGTTTGCTTTTAACCAGTAAGGGAGCAGTTGGTATGATCCCCCTTTCCTGGGAACCTGTGTCTGTGATCCTGACTTCTTGTTCTCCTGCACTTCAGGCACTGAGCAGATGTTTTCTCATGGGACAGCTGACATCATCCTGGAGGCCTGCACAGACTTTTGGGATGGTACCGATATCTACCCGCTCTCTGGCTCTGACAGGTGGGCAGCTTTGTCATTTGGTGCATTCAGAAGCTGCAGATAAATTGCAGAGGGAACCTGGTCGCTCGTTAAAATTCCCTTTACTGATACTTGTTAAGCTAGTTAATAGAAGATTCAAGTAGGTTATTAACAAGAGTAATCTCTGCTTATAATGAATTGTTATAATTAGAGCAATGTAACAGATTAGACAGCAACAAGTGGTCTGTTGAAATGCAAGATGAAGTCACTCCTTACTGTAGCTGTTAATGTATTAGCCTCTTATGAATGCACTCTGACTGTACTATTGTAGTAGGACCATGAATTACCATCAGGTCATGTGCTGGTGGCAGAGAATGTTTTTGTTGTTCAAGACAAATGCCTTGTCTGACACGAAATGCAAAGTGATCAATTCTACCTGCTGTTGACAGCTCCAAACCAGTCCACCACAACGAGCACTGTGTGACCATTCCTGCTGCAGTATCTGACAGCGCCTGTTGCATTTTCATCTCTAGGCTAAATTTCTGTTCCTGCTCAAAGAGCAGACCAGTTCATCAAATAGCAGTACATTGTTCTTCTAAGTCTGCTTATCCTTAGGTGTAAGAAAACTCACACTGGTTCTTTTTGGAATATTTATCATAGAAGCCAAAGAAAAATCCCATGTATAGTCTAATTTGTTACCTTTGTGAGTTCAACATAGGGAAGGAGCTTTACACTATTCCAGTGACTGAATATTGACTAAATGGAGACTTCACATACAGGTCCCAGGACCCAGATTCTGAGAGGGGATAGGAGAAAAGTCTATTTCTGTCATTCTCTCTGCCACAGACAGTATTGTCAGAGTTGTCAGTTCCTTTCTCGGTGTTTATCTTCCTACAGATAAATCCTCTCTGATGAATTAAGCTTCTGCTGTCATGCAGTGAACTTCCTTGGAATCATCTGGCAGCCATATAGAGCATATTAATATAATAAGTGTATTCAAAGAGTACTGTGTTCATACTCCTAAGTCTGATGAGCAAACAGAAACATTCACCACTGCCTCTGTTGGAATATATTTTTGTTGCCCTGTAACAACTGCAGCTTAGAGAATGCAGAAAGAATAAGGAAAGGCTTTTTCAGAGACTCTGACCATTTCTCATGGAATACATTTTTCTAAATATCCAACTGGTGATTTCTCTATTGAACTTCAGTGTACATTGTCAGAAATGAGGCACGTTTCTGCTAACTTTGCCTGGTTTTTGTCTGCTCCACATAGGAAGAAGGTGTTAGATTTCTACCAGCGAGCCTGCCTCTCAGGATACTGTTCTGCCTTTGCGTACAAGCCAATGCATTGTGCCTTGTCCTCCCAGCTCAATGGCAAGTGTATAGAACTGGTGCAGGTCCCTGGGCAGAGTGCTATCTTCACATGCTGTGACCTTCCTGGGACAACCCCCATCAAACAGAGCAGTCGGAGGAATAGCTGGAGCTCAGATGGTATGTGTCTTCTCTGCTGTCTGTAATAAGGTCTGCTGCTGGGTCAAGTGCTTGCTTTCTGATCATCCTAGAGCTGTAAGAACATTGTTCTTCAGAGTAGCAGATGGAAATTGAGAACTAAGGGTTTCTGAAGTAGATGCATTTCCAGAGAAAGTAATGATGTAGGTATGTTTTTTTCTGTACTGAAGTAACTGATTCCCACTAGAAGAATTGTACATCTCCAGAACATCAATGGAAACTAAGAAATAAGCACATACCATTACATAGCTCCTGGAAACTCTTTTGGAAAACTAGTCTTAATCTCTTTCTGCCTTGGTCTCCCATGCTGTAAAATATCAATAATGGGGTTTCCAAGAGCTGGGAGGCAGCTATGACTGAGTGTTTTCAAAACACTTCTCAGTCCCACCTGTGGCAAACTTTGCAACTGTGTGAAGTGTTTTATTCTGTTCCTCGTGCTGTATCCAGCTCCCATTCACTCCAGGCTGATCTGGTGATGGAGAAGGAACCCTGTCAAAGAGCCTTTCCAAGCTCTTTGGGAGTATCTGCAATGTCCATGGAGGAAACATGATCTGGTTCCTTTGCATCAGCCCATCATCCTCTGATGCCACTCTGCCTCAGCTAGACTCACCATGTTGTTTAAGCACAGTACGATGTGTTTAAAATGCACATGTGAACATTATGTGGCATACATCCTTTACCCATCTGCCCAGGTTCCTTGTGACTGATCCCTGTCTTCTGTTTTGTCTTCTTCCTTTCCATGCTCGCATTCTTGATCGCATATGCGGGGATGTCCTGAAACTGCTTCTGTGATTGGGTATGCTGGGACAAATGGATGTCTCTTCACCTTTCCTCCTTATATGTGGGTGTATATCTGCATGTTTCTCTGTGCCTGGGTGCTGTGTCCTTGGGTGTTACCTTGGTGGCCTCTCCCACCACGTGTATTTTGTCTGATGCACATGTGGCCCCTCATGTCTAAATGTGATTGCGTGTTATTTGCATGCCTGAAGAAGGGATTGGGGAAGTGATGGAGAAGGAAGACTGTATCCAGGCTCTGAGTGGACAGATCTTCATGGGAATGGTCTCATCTCAGTATCAGGCCCGTCTTGACATTGTCCGCCTCATTGATGGACTGGTCAATGCCTGCATTCGCTTTGTCTACTTCTCCCTGGAAGATGAGCTCAAAAGCAAGGTAAGCTGTCTTTGCTGAACCCCCTGAACTTGCATGTCCCCTGGTTGTCTGACCGGAGAGTTTAGCTCCAGTGCAATCTAAGGTTAATCTGATTCAGCCAGCTCATGGGTCCAGAAGGTACCTACACTCCAATATGGCATTGGTCTGCAATGCTCTGGCCTGGACAGCTGCACTGAACTCTTTTGTCTGCTCACCCACAGGTGTTTGCTGAGAAGATGGGTCTTGAGACCGGCTGGAACTGCCACATATCTTTAACGCCTAATGGTGATGTGCCTGGCTCAGAGATCCCTCCCTCTAGCCCCAGCCATGCTGGCTCCCTGCACGATGACCTACATCAGGGTGAGAGAACTGCACCTAAGCCACTTTGAATGCCACACGTTTCCTGGATGGTTCTTTTAAACCCCTTCATAGGTTCCTGTGTCCTCAGCAGATCCTTCAGAGCTTTGAGCACAAAACTGGATGGGCCTGAGGTGTGTGTGTGTGAGCGAGACAGCCTTATGTTTATTGCCTTTCTACCCAGTCAGTACAGCAGTTTTTGGAAACAAACATCCTTCTGTGCCCCAGCTGCCATGATTTTACAATTGCTCATTAGTGCTTTTGGTTCATGCTGGGACCCTGCTCAAGCCACTGAGGATCTTACCTGTGCAACACTTGACTCTTTTTTTTCTTTCTTCAAGTGTGATCTCTTTGCTTTCTTCTTCCCCTAGAAGAAGAAAGTGAGCAGAACAGATAAATTATTGTGTTTCAACAGAGCACATATCTACCTCTGAGCGGATTAGTCATCTAAAAATACTGCATTTTAGATGACCAAGTGGGATCTAAGTGTTGCTAACCTAGGAAATCAGGCCTTGCATTTCCTGGCTTCAGCAGCACCACATGAATATGCCGTGTGGGTGGCAGAGGCAGGCTTGTGTTTACTGTTTTTGCTGCTTCTCTCTGCTCCAGTTTCTCGAGATGATGTAGAGGGGCTTCTACTGATGGAAGAGGAAGGGCATTCGGATCTCATCAGCTTTCAGCCAACAGACAGTGACATCCCCAGCTTCCTGGAGGACTGTAACAGGGTAAGGCTGCCTTTCTCCACATACCTTGTGCTGTTGCCATGGTCAGCAGCATCACTTCATTAGCAGAGGAAATTCCTCTTCAAAGCAGATTGACTGGTTTGCACTGGGAATCCTGATTTCCCCCATCCTTTTCCCACATAGTATTTAGAGCCTGGGAAGTCTGGGATTCTTTCAGTTCACTATTGCTGAACAGCTCTTTTCTTTGGAATTTAGAAATGGAGGTGACCACATATGGGATAGCCTTGAGAGTTGCATTTCAGTCCATCTGGGTCCCTTTCCCATGTGCTGGACAGGGAGTGGGAACATCCCCACAGTCTGTCCAGACAGAAGAAACTTTCCTCCAGCTGGAGCCATAGCTGGTGCTGCCCAGTAGTCAGAGGGTGGGACAAGCTCTTCCTGCCTCATAAAGAACATGAATATGCTCAGCAGAGGTTACAGGAATATCAAGAGATAGATGCAGATTAAAAAAGTGAAATAAAAATCTATAAGGCCTTGTTTTAGAAAGCAAGGACCCTTCCCTTGCTGTGGTGATATGGCTGCAATTGAAATAGATCCAGTTGCAATAGAGACAGCACAGCCTCTGACTAGATTCTCCACATAGGTAAAAAGTCCTTAGAATCCTTGAGCAGAGGTTTATCCAACTGATCTTACTAACCTTGAGGGCAAGCACAGACAGCTTGATGTGTCAGTGTAGAACTTTAGCAGAAGACTTAACAGTGGCTTGGGGAAGCCAGCTTCTGTCTGCAGGGACATCAATTTGTATCTGATCTTGAAGTTGCATAATTCAGGGAATCGTAATTCTCAGTTCCGCAGTTCCCTCTGAAATGTCTTTCAGGGGAGCACTCGCATTCCTGTGCTTAGTCTCTTCTTTCTCTTTTTCAGGCCAAACTCCCACGGGGGATCCACCAGGTGAGACCTCACCTGCAGAACATAGACAATGTGCCTTTGCTGGTGCCCCTCTTCACAGACTGCACCCCGGAGAGTAAGTGGCACAGAGTCTGGGTCTGTCCCACTGCTGCCCACAGACACCTTCCCCCTCCATTTGCTCTGGGTGTGGGCAGGGGTGAAGGGACAGGGACACAGCACAGAAATCTAGAAGGGCATCTTGATATTAATGACCCTCTGTTGCTACCTGTGGGAAGCCAGGTGTTAACTCCACTTTAATGCAGCTGTTCCCTAGCTACAGAATTGGGCTAAGAACCACTCCTTCCAATTTGCATTTGTAAGAGACACAAAAGCAAACATCCAAAATGCTACTGCCTTTTATTAAATAAGCATTACCAGTGCGATAGAAGACTTTGATCTCTGCTCACAACCCTCACTGCCTTATATAACTCAGAAATCACTTCCCAGAAGAATTTTGCTCTGGCAGTTGCTATTAACACCTTCTGCTGCTTTGCAGTGTTTTTGATTGCAGAGACTAGAAAGGACAAAATTCCTTTCTGTCTCCAAGAGATACTGTTTTATCTAAGAAAGGGGCTGAGAACTTAGCTGACTAATACCTGTCCAGTCTACAGTGAAAGTGCTAAGCATCGTTATGATTTGGCATTTTAGGTTCCTCTGGGCACAGTTTACAGAGTGTCAGCGAGACCCAGTTACAGCCCAGTCTGTCTAAACAGAGTAGATTTCCTCTCTTTTTGCAGTTCCCCACTTCATCTAACCCCTCGCTGTGCTGCAGACCTGGGTTCACCAGTCATTTAGATAATTTGTTTACACAGGAATCTGCAGAGGGTGGGTTTGTAGTTCTATTTTTTTGCCTTCTAGAAAATTCATATACACTCAGAGCACTATGCACAGGGCTACAGAAGAAAAAATGGGATCAAACAGCAGCTTTGATTTAGAGGCCCTGGAAGGGTGTTGATAAAAAGATTGATGAAGGCTAGAGGTAGTGGTGGGAGCACATGAACAGGGGCTGGCTCCGAGTACGGCTACCCGTGGCACTGCTTTTGGAACAGTTTGTTATATTCCTTTTGTTCCTTTAGACTTGGAACAGTCCTGCTGTGCTGCTGAGCAGAATTTTAAATTGTGTATTTATTTTAGGTTTGAATTATTTAGGCTTACTTAATTTCTGCTGTTTTCTAACAAGACCATTTGATGCTGAAGCCATCTGTATTGTACACCCCGGCTGTACCTACAGCTCTGCTCTGAAAGAGATGTGCTAGAGATGCAAATCTCTGGGTTGCAGTTCTGTGAATCACAGCTTGGTTCCTGCAGGAGGCAGGTATACAGGGCACTTGGACCGCAATTAATTAGCTATCTAATTGTGTGCTTTGACTTTCAATCTCACTATACGTGGCTGATGGGGTAATTTTAAAAGATCCGACTGTTTGTTACTTGAAAGGGTGTGTGAAACACTGCATCTTTCTGTGCATAATGAGATAACACACTATTTCTCCTTCTGTCCCTTTGCAGCCATGTGTGAGATGATCAAGATCATGCAGGAGTACGGGGAGGTGACTTGCTGCCTGGGAAGCTCTGCCAACCTGCGGAACAGCTGCCTCTTCCTGCAAAGTGATATCAGGTGGGGCCTCCTGCACCTGCCTTTGCCTTGAGCCCAGCCATGGGTCACACCAGACCTGTGGTTGTGCAGGGGGATGCTCACAATTGCTCTGTCCATTAATAGCCACGTTTGTCTCCATAAGGGCAATTTGGGTGGCATTGGATGGGATGAATACCTAGATCCCTTGTCACACAGATACTTCTCTCCATCTTTGAAAGGAATATGTTACTGTTGTTTGCTAAACAGATGCATTGCAGATGCTTTTCATTGGGTGAGAGTGGGAATGCCCTTCTAGATCAGCCAATTTGTTGACCTTGAGCCACAAACCCAAGTATTTTCATTATTTCCCTGGGAATAACTGAAAGTCTAGGGAGGTTGATCATAAATTCATGTTGCAGCTCAGGATTTCTCTACCAGCGAGGCAGATGTAAGTCTCATGGCACAGCATGACTTTACAAGCTGGACTGCAGTGAAATGGTAGTTTCTCCTCTGGGATGAGGACTTTTACTAATGCTCCTGTGTTGTCCTTGCAGTATAGCCCTGGACCCTCTCTACCCATCTCGCTGCTCCTGGGAGACTTTTGGCTATGCCACCAGCACCACCATGACTCACGCCTCTGATGAGCTCACCCCGCTGCAGCTCTCGGGGCAGCTCAACAGCCTACCCTGCTCCATGTCCTTCCGCCAAGAAGAGAGTACCAGCATCATCAGACTTATAGAGCAGGTAAGCCAGGCATGTCCCCCCTCCAGTACACAGCCCTCCATCTGCAGCTCTTGAAGAGCAAAGCCAGGAGCTCGAGTGAGCATTCTGGTTGAGTTGCCTGCAGTAGCTGCCAGCATCAGCCTTTCCCATGTCTCCTGTCCTTTGTTCAGGAAGTACAATAGAGATACTCTTCCTGCCTGGCCCTACCAGTCCAAAATGTAAGGGATGGTTTGGGAATGGTGCCTTGTGGCAACACAACATGAATATTGTTCAACTCAATAAAGTATGAACCTGCAGACATCCCTAGCCAGACAACAGTGCAGTGTTAGGGAGAAGTGTTATCCCAGAAAAGCCAGGAGGTTTGAATAAACTTATCCTGTGGCTAAATTCTGCCTTTTCTTCACAACCTCTACCTCTAGGCAGGAGACTTTCCCCTTTTGCTTACAATGTGTCCAGATCCTCTCCCCTCCCACTTCCCCTGCAGGCCACATGTTCTGCCTCTGCCTGCCAATAATTGCTCTTGGCTGATAACTGCTCCCATCACAGCAAGGGCTCTGAGGGCTTGTGCTTCCTTCCAGGCCAGGCATGCAACATATGGGATCCGCAAGTGTTTCCTCTTCCTGCTGCAGTGCCAGCTGACCTTGGTTGTCATTCAGGTGAGTCCTAGTCTGGCTAGGGACAGCATTTAGCTCAGGGGACAGGACTGTTAGCACAGATGTGGGTGGCTGCAGTGGGGAAGCCTTGTGAGAGAGCAAGGTGGCCTTCAGTTAGGTTTACACCGCGCATTTGGGGAAGTTACCAGTAGAAACTCTAATCTCAGACTGTATTTTCCATTCTCCCTGACCCTCCTACAGAAGTTTCTTTTAAACCCCTTTTTCCTTTGAGAAGAGCATCCCCTGCAGGACCTGCCCCAGCAGCCTGGAGGGACTGTGCAGTAGTGGCCTAGTTGCCAGTGTTTTGGGGGAGGACAGAGGCATTTTGGTTAACAAGACTGTCCTAGCATTGCTTACACTCTTCACTCTGGATTGTTCCCATCCAGTTCCTCTCCTGCCTGGTGCAGCTGCCCCCCATCCTCAGCACCACAGACATCGTGTGGCTCTCCTGTTTTTGCTACCCACTGCTCAGGTGAGTCTCTCAGGCAGGGTGGAATCTCCTGCCTCACACACACAGTCCAGCCCCCCAGCCTCACTGCATCCATGTTACAGGAAAGCTGACATCACCCACAGCATGCTAAAAAGGCTGCAAGTATTATTCCAAGCACCTGCTTTGATAAGGTGCTTGCAAACACAGATAGGAGCATGGGTGGGTTTTTCCCCATCAGATATTTGAAGGTCATCTCTCTCCCTGTCTGCACCTGCCACAAATTACACCTTTTACAGCACATGCTAAGGCAGCAGCAGATAAGTGCCAATGCTCCAAGCAGTCTGAGGTTATTTGGATTCAAATGTTAGACACATATAAAAGAACAATAGTTCTAGTGCCTGATCTTGTTACTGAGGGACTCACTTACCTTTCTGCAGCATCTCACTCCTGGGCAAGCCTCCCCACAGCTCCATCATGACCATGGCAACAGGAAAAAACTTGACTTCCATTCCTAAGAAGGTAGGTGGCCCATCAGATTAAAACTGTTCACATATTTTTCTCTTCTACTTTGCCCCAGTGTTGATGCGTAGCTGGGGCCCTGGGTCTTCCCAGCTCCCTTAGTGCATTGATCCATGGCATGAGCCATGGTATCCAAAAGCCTGGCGTGAACAAGAAGGGAATCCCTTAGTGCCAACATGCCCACAGGGCAGATCCACAGTGCAGCATCTGTATTACAGCTTGTCTTTTGCAGCTGCTGATTCCCTCATGGTTCATGCAGGGAAGGTTGGGCCAGTGACATGCCCACGTCATCCCCCTGCCTTTCCTTTTATTCACAGACCCAGCACTACTTCCTCTTCTGCTTCCTGCTGAAATTCAGCCTGACCATCTGCTCCTGCCTCATCTGCTTCGGGTTCACACTGCATGAGTCCTGCAAAGAGGTGAACACTACCAGCCTCAACCTCACCGCCTGCTCCTCCATCATGCTGCACAGGTGAGGAACAGAGCCTGGAACACACATCCCTGACCCCACAGGGCCTATTGCTCTTGTGCCTCACTGATTCCCCTCCAACAAGCTTCAGGATCTTGCATGACCCAGCTGTAATGGCTGTACAGACAGCTGGGTGCTCTCCCTGTAGCCTTGGCAACTGCCTCTTTGCTCACTGTTGCCTCCTGGTACTAGGACAGCCTGACTCCAAGCTCACACTTAGTTCTCTCAGCTGTCAGAGGAGGACATGACCCTGGTGGGAATAGGTCAGACAATAAGTCTCCACTATTGACTTCTTGCCTGTGTTCTCTCCTTTACTAGCAATGCTGATGGTGCTCCTGACTGGTTTGGGACATTTTCCAATGCTCTTCTTGTAGCCCAGAAACTCACAGCTGGCCTGATTGTTTTACACACAGGTAAGTCCCTGTTCCCAGACCCTACCATTTCCCACTCTGGGGGGAAAACATGCATTTTTTGCCTCTTTCTTTGCCCACTGGGCCAGAGCATAGACTCCCTGGTAGAAGCAGACACTGCAGTGGCCTCTTAGTGCAGGCATAAAGCCCCTTGTCTTACTAAACATTGTGATAACAGATAAAAGACATCACCTTCAGAGCTGATTCTCCTTCCTACCAGCCTCTTGAAGTGCTGATTCCTTCCCAGCCTCACCAGAAGAGCAGCATCTCTCCTTACCTTCTTGCAAACCAGCTAGCAGCATCCTGCAGCTCTCCAAAAATATTCCTGCCTCAAAAGTCCTTATATGCCTGCTGACATTTTGTGAAGCACTCCATCTCCTCCCCGCAAACAGCACCAGTGCAGCTGTGATTACCTTGGATCTAGAAGCCTTTTTAAGCCTTCTGGAGGAGTGGGGAGCCAGCCCCTGTCTGGCTCTCACCACCTGCATATGGTTTCCTGGCAGAGTAGGTCCAGCTACTCTCTGACAATCTTAAAGGGTCTCTGCTCCGTTTCCACTCTGTGGTGCTGTGCCTTGGTGCCAGGCAGAGCATTGTGTCTTGAGATGTGCAGGGTGTCCAGGCCAACAGAAACACTTCCTGATTTGAGAGGCAGCCCTACTTTGGAGAAACGTAGTGTGCATTACTGTTTTGTGTCCCTCACACCACCAAGGCCAGGCAGGGTGCTCTGCCTGGCAGGTGAGAAATGCTCTTCTGAAGAGCCCAAACAAAAGCTGTGCAAATGTCCTGTCCCGTGAAAACAGCACTGGGTCTTTTGATAAATATCTTCCTCTGGGCTGGAGTGTTCCACTGGTGCAGGCCTGCGGTGACCCAGAGACAAGACCACCACCCCCACAGCTCCCTAGTTCTGGTCCTTTGCCTCATCTGCTTTCGTGTGTCAGGCTGTGAACCAGCATCCCCTCAGTGAGTAACCCACCCTGTGTGGTGCTACTGCTGTTCTCCCCCCCATCCTGCTTCTCTGGGGACTTGGAATAGCTGTGGGGAGTCTGGTCTGAAAGGACCTTGAATGAAAAGCTGGTTTCAGGGAGATAAAGCCCATATCTGTTTGGAGTAATAGCTGTTGGTGTATGTATGTTGTAAAGTGGTGTATCTGCACGTGATGCTAAATAACCCCCTCGTCCATCTGTCCCCATAGTGTTCATCTCCATCACTCACGTCCATCGCACCAAGCCGTTGTGGAAGAAGAGCCCCCTCTCCAACCGGTGGTGGACACTCACTGTGGCTGTTGTGTGAGTATCCCCGGGCCCTGACAAGCCCTTCAAAGTACTTGAGGAAGGAGGGCTCTAGACCTGCTACAGCACCAGTTTGCCAGTGCTGAGGAAAAGGATAGTCCAGGGCAATGGTTCTCCACTGCAGAACTGGTGAAGGGTCTCTTTTGTGAACTCATTAGTGTTAGATTTGGGCATGGACCCTGATCTGCAGGTCCTGGGAAGCTTGTTAGCTCTCATGAGATTTTCTGTGTCTCTTTGTGATCTTAGATTACTGGGGCAAGTGGCACAGACTGTGCTGGACCTGAAACTCTGGGAAAACCTCAATTCTTCATTGACCTTTAACCATGTTTCCATCTCCCCGGTCTCGTGGCTCCTGGGTTTTCTTTCCTTGGTCCTTGTGGTTATCATCAACGAGATCGTCAAGCTGCATGAAATCAGGTATGGGGGTAGCAGAGAAGATGGGGAGAAAGGGCTGAAACCTCACTCCAGCTTGGCCTTGAGCTGCAGAAAAATGATGCACAGGGAACAGGGTGGGGAATGAAAAGGAAAAGATGATTCCATTGTGTAAATCACCTGGCTGTTATGTGCAAGCTCGTGTTCCACCTCTCAGGGAGGAAGCGCAGGGGAGGAAAGAGGGTCAGGGAAGGGCAATGGCAGTGATTGGGAGCAGGAAGGGAGACAAAAATTTCCTTATCTCAAACCAATGAGAGGGAGACAGCCAAGGTCTATGAAATATCAGTATGGAATGGGAGAGGGCTGTTCTCTCCGTCTCATCCCTTGAGGACAGAGAGACATTGAATCACAGCAGAGGAAATACGTCTTCACACAGTGCCTGGACTGTGGGACTCATTTGCACGGGAAGTGGCTGAAGCCAAGAATTTGTAGCAGGCAAAGTGAGTGGCTGTTCTTAGCACAGGGAGCAGCCAGAGCTGGGAGTTAACGCTAATGAGCGTTCAGGAAAGGTGAGGAAAATCAGTAGGGATTACAGGGAACCCTGATGGAGACAGAGCCACTGTCTCAGCTCCTGGGGAGGATTTCTGGACCTTTCTCTGCTGTGTCTAGTGACCCTGGAGATAGGACTTGACTGTATAGGGCAGAATTGAGACAGTGGGTTGCTCTCTGGATTCGATTCCCCTCCCAGGGTATCACAAAGCCCAGCCCAGGAGCTTCTTTGCTTCTTGGGGCTCTGCAGCTCAGGAAGTGCAGTGGGGCAGCCGTGCTTGCCTTTTGCCTCTCCACATGCTGACTCTCTTCTTTCTTCTGCCTTCTTCAGGGTCCGGGTCCGTTACCAAAAGAGGCAGAAGTTGCAGTTTGAAACAAAGCTGGGGATGAATTCGCCATTTTAAACCCTCCCAGCTCGAGTTCCCTGGAGCCAGGGCCACACAGCCGCATCCTGCACTGGGAGGGTGGCTGCACCAAAGGCTTGGGGAGTTTTCCCTCACACATGCAAACCAGACAGCCTCCTTGCAAAACTACATCGGCATCTTCCAGGGGTCCCCAAGCAGGGCACTGCTGTCAGGATCCCCCAGCAGGTATGCAGCCCCTCCCCGGCTGGCTAGGGGACTCTCAAGGGAGTCTGCAAGCTCTGGTGGCTGTTATGGCTGCTCTTCCTTTATTTATTTATTACTAGAGGTTTTTGTTAGTATCATGATGATGCGGAAATGAAGTGACTCCTTCCCTCTGTGTGAGCAGATGGGTTTCCTGGGCCTAGCGGGAGAATCTGGGGCCAGCAGGGGGGACATAGGGCTGCTAAAGCAAGAGATTGCTATTGAAACCCATTTCATTTTTCCATCTCTGCGTGCTCTCCTGGCTGATGTGTGTGAGCCTGCTTGTGTGTGCCCTCACCCACCTCCCTGTGTCCTGGCACGGGGTGGGGGGGAAGGAGCCATCTTTCCTGCAGCTCGGGATGCCAGGAGACAGTGAGCTCGCATTCCCAAGGGGACACTGTGAAGGGTCCCTGGCAGGGTGCTGGGCAGGCCCCCGTGGTGGCCAGGCTGTGCCAGGCCTGCCCTCTAGCGTTGTTGCCATGGCCATATGCTGGCTGCTGAGTGCTTCAAGAGAAGGGGGATGAGACAGGGGTTTAAGAAAAGCTGCCTGCATTTGACCCTGGGGATCGATCTGGTGCAGGGGAGGCAGGAGGGCAGCTCTGCCTGCAGGGAGTCAGCACGGCTTAGCTTCCTCCTGCCCTCTTGAACCACCTCTCATCTGCTTTAGCAACCCCCAGAGAGGTTTAGGACTGTTCTCATTTTTGTGATTCGAATTGCCATTCTGCTTCAGTAAAATGCCTGCTTGAGAGGGCCGTAGCTAGAGATAAAACCTGAGACCTGCCTAACTGGGAGGAGGGGGACATCTTTCCAGGCAGGATATCTGCATCTTGCAGTTGTGACTAACAACCTGGTGGATGGTGCCTTTCCCAGGGCTGGGATTGTGCTGCAGCTGGTACTTGCTTTCCAAAGCACAGGGAAACCCCCTCACCATGTCTGTCTGTGGCACTGTTTGGAAGTCTCTCCCCTCCGCGCTACTGCCCTCACATCTATTCCCTGATTTTTTTGGAAGTCTTTTCCTCATTTGACTTCATTGTCTGGGGTAAACCTTCCTCTGAGGGCTGCTGCAAACCGTGATTTGCCCCTGTGTATCACACCTGCTCTTGAGCTCTGAACAGACCCTGGCTGTACTGGGAACACTGGTGCCCTTGCGGGCTGACAGTCGAGGGCCACAAAGAAGCACACAGGCTTGGCTACCGGAATATTTGCAGCTCATGGAGATGTTGACTCCCTTCCTAGTTCTAAAAATGGGCTAAAGCTGGTAAATCCTAGCCCTGTTTTTGCTCCTGATATTAACACTACAATGTACAGCTGTTATGTCCCCTTTTGGTACCCGAGACTAACAAAGTGCTGCTGGTCCTTCTCTGGCAGGTAGGGAGCAAGCTGGGAACCCCGGGCTCTGTCCTGCTGCTCCACCATGTCTTCCTTCCCTTTCAGTGTAACCAGAGAGCACGTACACTTCTGTGTGTCTCTGAGCAATACCCTTCTCCCTGCTGTGGGTCTGGCAGGAGAGCAAAGTGGGGGTACACTCAGCCTCTGAGTGCTGGGGACAGGCAGAGGATGCTGGAGGGGGGGCAGCTGGGGGTGTTCAAAGGCCTGGACCCTGTTGCTGCAGCTGGAGAGTGGATGTTTGGATTCCACGCTGCTGGGGGGGGGTTGCATGGGACAGGGAGCTGGGAGCTTGCTGGGGAAACACAGCCTGCTCTCCTGCAGTGCAGCTGGACCAGCCCACCCTTGCACAGGGGCTCTGCTCCCCGTTGCTGCCTGGGCAGGGCTCTGCCTCCACTCCTCCTGGGCCCCCAGAGCTGCCTGACTCAGACAGGACAAGCTGCACCCTTCCCAGTCTCAATCACTAAAGGTGAGCTCCAAATCTTTAACCCCCTGGCACCTGAGATAGTAGCTTTTCTTTCTGCTGCTAGGGGCACGTGGGGGACAGTCTCCTCTGGGGTCGAGCCAAGCCAGAGGCAGAGGCAGCACCAAGCTGCTCCCTGCTATCCCTGATTCCCCCCCAGACCTGAGCTCTCGCTCTGTGCCACTCAACTCTTGTAGGTGATAAAAGGCAGCAGGTACTGGGGCTCCCTGCTGGCCACAACCTCCTCTCAAGGAGGCACCTCCAAGATTTTCTCCTCTGGGTGATCACAAATGTTTATTTTCCTGCACCCTCCCTCCCCTGCATAGACTTGGAGGGAATTGAGGCGTATGAATGCAGCCTTTTGGATGGTCTCACCAATGTCACCCTTCCCTCCGCCACCGAGTTATCCGAGGGTCAGGGTGCACGGCTTCAGAAAGAAATTTCCTACATTTAGATGATTTTAAATGGTGTATATTTTATATTAAATTTTTTGGGATGTATGTAAAAATATTTGATTTGTATTAAAAATTGTAAATTGTATTTAAAAAAAAAAAAAAAGAAAAAAAGAAACCAACCCAGACCCACAGACATCCAGTGTATAAATGGCAATAAATTATTGTCTTGGATAACACACCCAGTGAGAGTGGGAGGGAATTTGCACCTGGCAAAGCAAGGAGGTAAAAATGTTTCTGGATGCTCCTAGGACCTGGTCCTGGCACTTTTTCCCACTTTCCTCTCAGCTTTGGGCAAATCTGTCTTGCTTTTTAAAGCAAGAGTGCTTCTTCCTTTAGAACAATGGTCCAATTGCCTCACAGGGTCCTGGATCCCAGGCACAGCCCACATGGCTGTTCCCAGCACTGCTTGGCTGGTGGCACCCTTGGGATGGAAGGTCAGGGCTGAGCTGGAACAGGCTCTGTGAGCACTGGAGAGGAGCAGAAGAGGAAGTCTGGGTTTCTTGTTCTCAGCAAAGCAGGACCTGGTGTCACTGTAGCCACACTGGTCACCAAAAAGGATGGAGGAGTGCTGGGCCTGGCAGGCAGGGGTAGCCATGGCTTCTGAGGTGCCCAGAGCTGGGCACTGGAAGGTCCCCAGCTCTTTGCCACGTTACTGCCATGGTGGGAGGACTCAGAGTGAACATTAACCTCTCTGGAGGAGACAGCAGGACTCTTACCAGGGGAGATTATCTGAGGAAACCCAGATCCTCAGCAAACTCTGGGGCAGGATAAAGCTGATCCTCCATGAACTTCAAACAGAGCAGGAGACAAGCTCGTGTGATTTGACACGAAGGAGACAACCAGGCAAAACTATCAAAAGGGTCAAATATGCCCCGCTGTTTAATAGAATTTAGTCTTAATGGATGTTAGTGGAAAACAAAACACATGATTAACACAAACAGAGCAGATGGTTTAAAATCTGTTGTCAGGCTGGTGATTACATGGGCTATTTTTTCCCCTCACTGTCTTGTTGTACGGAGCAGGTGCAGCCAGGGTCAGTTAGTCCCAGTTGCAGTGTACATAACTTACACACCATACAGTAGCTTCAAAATAGAGATCTAGAGCTTAAAAAATAGGCATTCTTCTGCAAAATCAAATGTTTAAATTCCCTTATTGACAACGAGAGCAGCGTGGTGCTGCCCTCAGGTGGCTCAGACAGCGACAGCTCCACCCCAGTGTCCTCTTATCCCTGACCCTAGAGTACAAGGCTTGCAGTTCTGGTTAGTAAATATATATAATAAATCACATTTAAAATATATACATTGGCCTTTAAAAAAAAAAAAAAAAAGCAGAAACATTTACAGTTTATCAACATCGGAAAAATATAACTGGGCTTCTCCCAGGTTGACTCACGAGAATAAAAATCAGTTTTAAAAGGTTTCTGCAAACCTTTTGATAAAGTGCCACTGGTTGTAGCTATTTTAAAACAATTGGGTCCACGACGTAGCACTTGCCTGTCAGACACGGTCATTTAAATACACTCAATGTGATGTATAAATCAGAGCAACCAACTGGCCAGGAGAGAGGTTGCCTCAAACTGACCTCAAGTCCCAGCCAACAATATATATATCTTCTTTTTTTTTTTTTATTTTTTGTCTCCAGGGCTTTTTTTGTCTTTGCTTTCCAGGCTGGGGAACGTCCAGGTGGGCTCTGCTCACAGGGGCTGCTCCCCTTTTCCTCCTCAGGCCCAGGGGTGGCACAGTCCCATTCAGCCACAAACTCCCAAAAGGACTGGGAAGCAACTGCCTTTTCAGCCACCTCCTTTCCCTTCCCAGATTGTTTGCTGCGTTGGTGATGATTTTTTTTTTTTTTTTCCCTTTTGCTTGGAATTTTTTTGTAGCAAATGGCACTTCAGCGCAATCTTAGGTTCCCTTCTGGTGCTCTGATGCTTTCATGTGCTTGGCATGCCGAGCGCAAGCCAAGTTCGGGGCTCTTGGACATATTTAGACATGCACTACTGAGCAGATCCCGCTCCAGAAATCTCTCTTCCAGCTAGGCAGCCCTTCCGAGCTGCCTTTCCCTGCTGCAGCCACAGGGCTGTGACCGCAGCGCCCGCAGCGCCCGCAGGCCCAGGAGCCGCTGCTGAACCCCAACACCCCCAGAGCATGTGGGGTCACCGCTCCCGCTGGGATGCAGGGCTGCAAGGAAGCCTCTCCCGGCCCCCCAAATGCTGCTACTGTCTGTTTAACCCCACTCACAGCCCAGTTTGGGCCAGCAGCTCCCTGCAGGGAGGGGGAGTGGGAAAAGAGATCAGTTTTTTCCCCAAAAAAAAGGGATAGGGGAGGAAGAAAAAAAATTTTAGAAAAGGACTAACTGCGCTGCTACTTCACCCTGGAAGCAGCAGGGGGGCAGTTGGCCGAGGCACGGTGTCGGCAGAGGGCAGCCTCCCGTTCAGCAGGACGATCCACACACAGGCCTTCGGCGCTGCCATCACCATCCTCCTCGCTCTGGGGATGAGGCTGGGAGCCCTCCACGTCCAGCAGGGCGGTCGGTGGTGGAGCATCCGCCGCTTCGCGGGCTGTGCCAGCCCCATCCTGAGGGGCTGGAGGGATTTCCATCCGCTGGGATTACACGCTGCCGGACGCTGACGCGTTTGGAAAAGCGACAAATGAAGCAGAAAGCTTCCTTCTCGCTCCCCAAGCTGCCAAATTGCGACAAGCCCCGTCTTCTTTTAGCTGCTCTCAGGCCTTGCCGGGGCTGGGATCTGCTCAGTAAATAGCCAGCTCGGTGGCGGCTGCCCGGGGAGGTCTCTCCTTTGACACATTGTTGGCAGGGGATAAATAATACGAGGCAGGACTCGGCGATGCAGCGGGGAAAGAGAAAGGTCCCTTGTGGAGGCTCCTCGGCTCTGTGCAAGGCAGCGAGGGCTTCTCCCTGGCCTCCAGGACCGCACGTGCGGCCCCTCTGGGCTCTCCTCCTGCTGCCAGTCTGGTGGGAAACGCCTGACCCCTTCACAAACCGGCCGGTGGCCGCGCTGGCACGTGTGATACGGAGCCAGGGGCCAGCAAGGAGGGGCAGCTGCGTTCCCAGCCGCAGCGCAAAGTGCTGGAGAGACCTGAAGGCACCGCTCGGTGCCGGATCCGCTCTCCCCCCCACAACGCCACGGGCCCTGGTGGAGGCAGCCGGAGGCGGGGAGGGGAAGGAGGGAACAAGCCTCAGTCCAGCATCGCGTCCAGCTGGTCGGCCAGGTCGTCGAACATGTTGCTGATGTCTTCCAGGATGTTCTTGGCTGAGTGCACGGCCCCTGGGTGGCTGGGGAGGAAAGGGAGAGAGTCAGAACACCTGACTCAGGTGCCGATGGGGTAGGGTTGGCCAAGCTGGACCTGACCATCCTGGTGGCAGCTGGAGCTCAGCCCATGGCTGGGCTGGAGGATGTGTGACCTGGTGTAGCGTCAACGTGTGCCCGTGCACAGCCCTCCACCTGTCCTTGTGGGGGGCTTCCCCATTCCGCCTCGAGGGGCCCAACCCCAATGTCTCCCTCGCCCCCAGCGCTGCCTCACCTCTCTGCCTCCTCCACCGTGATCTTCTTCTCAGCTGCCTGCAGTGTGGTGGCCAGGCTGGAGTTGGTGGTCTCCAGACACTGCTGGGCCATGGTAGCCCCTGGGGCGGCTGCCAAAGGCTTTGCTGACACTTTGTTGCCCACCTCCAGTGTCAGTGAGCCAGGACCGGCCAGGGACCCGATCACATCTGGCACAGCCTCGGTGGCCGCCCAGGGAGCCACGGTGTGACGGGAAGGCTGCAGGACCTGCTGGTAGATGGTCTTGGGCCCAGAGAAGACCAACTTGGTGGATGCCACGGAGGTGTGCTTGGCAGGGACATCTGCAAAGGAAGAGGATTCATGGTATATGGTGGCACATGGCCTCCTCACCTTCTGTACCAACCCAGGAGGGAGCCTCAGGCTCCACCACTGCCTCAGAGACACCCCCATAAACCCATGTACCTGGAGTGGGCGTCCTCACTACGGCAGTTCCCAGCAGCTCCGTGGGGCTGGAGGCTTTGGTGGGGCTCGGTGCCTTCTTGATCCCCTTCTCCAGCGACAAGATGCTTTTCTCTATCTCAGCAATCCTGAACTCCACACTGTCATCGTCAAAGGCATCCCCAGCCAGCCCAGCCCGTGGTGCTGGTGCCGGCCCCGCGATGCTCACTGCCTGGGCCTGGGCGTACTGGGGAGCGGGGCTGGGCCCCACCTCGGCCTGCCTCGCCATGTTGAACGCCTTCAGCACCGTCTGCAGCGGCTCCCGCTCCCTGAAGCGGGGCCGGCGCTTCACCGTGTCTGACTCGGTGAGGTTGAACTCCAGCACTGGTGGCTCCTTGGTGGCAGCGGGTGCCGCTGGCTCTTTCCCAGCGGAGCAGGAGGGCTCTGCTGGCTGGGAGCTGGGCTCTGTGTCTGGGGCATCGGCCTTGGGGTGCCCGGTGGGCTTTGGCCGCTGTTTGATGGTCAAGTTGCCTTCTTCTGCAAAGGGGATGCACTCGCTGGAGCTGTTCTGGGAGGATGAGGAGGAGACCCCCGGCTTGGCCTCCTCCTCCGTGTCTGAGCAGGTGTCCTCCCGCCCCCCCTGCGCGTCCACCTCCGTCATGGGAGCACTGGGCTCGCTGAATGTCCGTCTCCGTGGCTTGCTGCTCTCAAAGGGGTCCCTGCCGGCATCAGACAGTGTGGTGCTGCTGGTGTCACTGCCATTGTAGGACTCATTGTCCACATCTGCCCTGGAGAGATGGTCCTGAGCCACGTGCAGTGGTTTTGGGGCCAGGAGGGGCTTGGGCGGACTCAACCCTGGTGTCCCCTCCAGCGCAGCTGCCAGGCTCTTCACTGTCCTGCCATGGCAGGCATCACTGGGGCTGGCACCCCCATCGGCCACGTCCTGGGGTGCTGCGGGCTGCCGCTCGGGGTCGGGGGGCTGCTCGCCATCTGCCTCAGCAGTGAGGGCACTGGAGACGGAGCTGAGGCGCTTGGGAGGCGGTGGCGGAGGGCCCTTGCGCTTGGCCCGGATGGCAAAGGACTGGCTGCGGGTCACCTTGGCATCCGTCTGCAGACAGGCCCGTGGCATCTGGCTGCGGCCCGGCCGCCGTGTCAGGGTGGCGTAGGAGCCCAGGGTGCTGGTAGGTGCCCCTTCCTCCTCCTCGTGCTCCCCGTCCGACAGCGCGTAGCGGTTCAGGCTGTGTGAACGCTTCTTGTACTTGAAGCCTTCGCCCCCGTTGTGCTGCTCCCCAGCCTGCCAGGTGCCAGGGGCCACCCCAGATGTGGGTGGCATGGCGGGGGGCTCTGTGGGGCCGCACTGGCTGTGCAGATAGGAGAAGGCTTTTTGGGCCGATGACTGCAGGCTGCTCTTCTGCCCGGAGGAGGTGGAGGGGTACGGGTGTGCCAGGGTCTTGGGCTGCTCCGCTCCCAGGAGGGAAGGGACCGTCGGAGATTTCAAGGAGACGTGTGGGTACATGAAGACATATGGGGCCGTCCCTTTGCTGGGGGTCTGTGGAGGAGTACAGGGGGTGACCACCGGTGTCCCAGCACCTTTCTGAGCCACCAGCCGGGTGTACTGATCCGTGCCTTCAGGCAGGTTCCTCTCCTTGAGAGGGCTGCTCCTGCCGCCGTTGGTGTAGCCGTTCAGCCCCTCGGGGGAGACGAGCTTCCCATAGGGCTCGGGACTGGGCCGTCCCGGCAGGCTGGCCGGGCTCTCCTTGCTGCGGGGCAGTGTGCAGGACTGCCCGCTGCTGCTGCTGCTGCTCTCCCCACTGCCCAGGCTCTCCTGTGAGGGGCTGGAGAGGTGCCGGGACAGCACGTTGTCCTGCGAGTGCCCCGAGCCCCGGGATCGCACCCCGATGCTCTCCTGGCTCCGTGACATTCCTTGGCTGCTCTTGATGCCCAGTGTCTCATGGCAGCTGTTGGACATGGCCGTCTGGAGCTCGTAGCTGAGCTCACTGTCTTGGAAGGTCGTCATTTTGGGGGTGTGTGGGGACTGGCACTCCCCATTCTCCAGCGACTCAATAGTGACAATGTCCAGGGCACCAGGGACTTTGCGTCTTGCCAGAGTTGCTTCTGCTTGGTTGAGGCTTTTGCGGAGGTCTCTGAGCTTCTTGACGGCCAACATGATCTTCTTCTGGTGGCCTGCAGGAAGGTTACAACAGGAAAGGGCCGTTAGGCTGGCTCTGGCCCCAAGGCCTTTGTTTCCTGGACAAGAAGAGTCATGGTCACGTCACCAGCCAGGGCAAAGGTCTCCAGGTTATCCAAACCCTGCCTATGGGAGGAGACAAACTACGGCCAGCATCCACCTGGCTCAGCCCGGCTCCAGCCTGCCAAGGGGAGTCCTTAGGGACAGCCATGAACTGCCCTTTCCAGGTTCTCTGGACACGCCTGCACTTCCCACCCTGAGGAAGAACAGGGTATGTGGACCAGGGTGGGAAACTTGGCTGCCCTGGGCCACTGCAGCAGTGACCCTGGGGCCACTGGGCAACAGGGACTTACCCAGCTTGTTGATGCCAATCTCTTGCAGATCCTCCCACGTCAGGTCCGTCACGATGGTGATGGAGTCGTAGCCGTTGTTGACCAGCTTTTTGTGGTACTGCGGCAACCCGATGGCACTGAGCCAGTCCATCAAGTCAGCCTGTGAAGGGCATGGAGATGCTGCCGTGAGCATTGAGGCATGGGTAGCACCTTCACCCATCCCCTCCCTGCCCATGGTCAGGAGACTGCATTTTCGGGGTCTCTCTGACTGCATGAACACGGGCTGTTGCAGCACAAATTTAATTACAGACCCTGCTCCTGTCCTGTCCCATGGTAAGAGAGCTCTGAGAAAAGACACGGGGAAAAGAAGGTGCCAGAACAAAGGCCAGGTGCCAGGGACTCACCGGGATGTAGCTGGGCAGCCACTCGGCGATGCTGAGCTGCCCGATCTCGGTGGAGATCTTCTTCCTGTGGCCCGGCTTGGTCACGCCGATGGCTGTTAGGTCCTAACACAAGCAGAGTGGGGCTGTGGTCAGCAGTGGCGTGGGGAGCAGGGGGCAGCAGGTACCCACTGCCAGCAGCTCAGGGGGTCTGCCCGGCATGGGGAAAGACCTGCCTTACCTCCGGGGTCATGCGGCTGATGGTGGGGACGTCGTAGCCAGCGTTGAGGAAGTTGGCGGTGTACGACTCCAGCTGGAACTCACTCAGCCAGTTGTAAATGGCTTCTGCGTCCTGGGGAGAGGACAGTGGCTGCAGGGGCTGGAAAGACCTGGCTGCTTCAGGCAAGACGACAGGATCTCCTTGGGCAAGACCCACCTGTCCCCACTGTACTCAAGACCCAGTCCCCTATGTCCCCCATGAGAGCCCCAAATGTGGCCGTCTCACCCAGCACACCAGATCCCCACTTGGCCCAGTTACCTTGCCCTCAAGGAGCTGCTCAGGCCGCAAGAACTGGTGGGAGAAGACCCTGTCTCCAGGGGGACAGCCACCTGGGGTCTGGTGGCTTTGTGGCCCTGGCAGAGAGGAGAGAGAACTGTCATGGGGGCACTCGAGCATTGAGCAGCCCCAAGTGACTGGGGGGACCGCTCTCCCCAAGGCCCCGTGGCATTGGGACATCCCTCACCTGTTGGGGAGGTCAACTGCCCATTGCGTGGCTCTGATCCCAAAAGCTGTTGCTGGAGGTCATCACCAGTGGAGGGCAGTGGCTGGGGGAGAGAAGGAGTGAATTGGAGGAGGAACCCCCCTCAGGGACAAGCCCTGCTGTACCCCCAGGAGTAGAGTGGGGGTCCCCATGTTGGACTGCTGGGCTCAGCTTCACCCAGTGAAGGTCTGGCCCCTAGCAAGAGATCTGAGCAGGATCTGGCCCAGGGCTCTTTTTCTCCTCTCAGATGACACAGGACATGGCAGACACGCTGCGTGGTACCGACCACAGCCTCCAGCTCCACTCAGTAAGGCCAGCTGTGCTATGGGGGGGGCAACTGGGGACCCCCAGGAGCATCTCTCTGCTGAGTCCTGGCAGCAGACAGGGGTTTGGTGGAGGATGCTCAGCTCCTGCAGCCCCTCATTCACTAGAGAAGGTGCTGGGTCTCCATCTCCAGCCTGATCCAGGCCTTGGGGAACAGCACGGGGGGAGCAGAGGCTGGTGCCTACCCTGGCGTTCTCGATGAGGATGCTGGTGCTCTGCCCGTTGGTGCCCTCTGTGCTCTGGCCGCTGCCGGCACTGCGGATGCTGCCAATGCTGCCCTCGCTGCCCACGCTGTTCCTGTCTCCTGCTGCTTGGGACAGGTGGGGAGGCCGTCAGCAGTGCCCTGGCATTGGGGCTGACACAGGGCACAGAGGTCCCCGCCAGGGACCCGTGTGCCAACACAGTGATGCCAGTAAAAACCAGCCTCCCGTAAGATCCCTCCGGCTACAGATGTTACGTCGGTCCCTCCCGCCTCCTGGCACACACAGAACAGACAGGGTGACCTGGGCTGGCAAGGGACGCACAGAGGGGACATGGGGGACATGACCTGGACGAGGACATGAAGAAGGAAGGGGCTGCTCTATGGGCTCCCCTAAACTCCCTTTCCCTCTTGTCTGGCTGTTTCCCCTCCCCTGGTCAGGTGGTGGAAGGAGAGTCTCTCCCTGTGTCCCCCTGCATGGGCAGGGCTGGGGACAGGGGAAGGTCCCCAGCCCCTCTCCCTCCCCAGCTGCACCCCTGACCTGAGCTGTCAGGGCCTGGGGCCGTCCGGGTGAGGGTGACGCTCGGGGCTGCCTGGTGAGGACACTCGTCGGGGAGGTGCTGCAGCCCGCCGGGGGGCACTGGGAGGGCCCCGGGGGGACCCTGGCGCTGGTGCACGGGTGCCATGCGGGGGACAACCATGCCTGCATTCAAAGACAAAACACGCGTGGTCAGAGCTCATGCAGGAGGCAGGGCAGGGGGGCATATCTGAGCCTCATCCCACCAATGGCACAACCCCCTGTGTCCACCCGAGTCCTTCTCTTCCCCCCTAGCTAGCCAGGGCTGTGGGGACCTGTCCTACAGGAGATGCTGGGAAGGCTGGGATGGTTTTACACAGGGGATTGTCCCCAGCATGCCCGGCACGGCCACTGACCTGTTCGCTTACTGATGACTTCAGCGATGGAGGGGGGGAAGTATCCGACCCGATCGGTGCCTTTTTGGGCATCGTGGATGTGCCCCTTCCATCGCCCATCTGGGTGCTGCTCCAGGACCTGACGTGGGATGAGAGGGATGGGGTTGGTACGTGGGGCCGTGGTGGGGAAGTGGGGTGGGGAGCGGGGAGCAGCCTCACCGTGATGACGTCTCCTGCCCGGACATTGAGAGCAGTTGGGTCATGGAGGTTCCAAAAATCCTTCAAAGCTCGGACCTTCAGGATTCCTGATGCCTCTGAAGACAAGGGATGGAGGGCAGAAAGAAGGTGGCAGAGTGCGGGGGGGAAAGAGAGCAGTTCAGGGAAGGTGAAGAGAGAAAACAAGAGCAAGGAGAGGGGAGAAGAGAACATTAACACTGCAGAAAGGACTCAATCGCTGAACATTGCCTGCATGGAGGATGGGGACGTGCCTGATGGGACTGGGATGATTTAGGCCATTCAGGAGGAGTGCTGGGAGCCTCAGGGAGGTCCCATGGGGAAGAAGCCCCTCTCAGTGCCAGGCAGCTCCCAGCCCTCCACAGGCCCCACCTCACCTCTCAGCAGCTGCTTGATGTCCTTGCTGGCGTGCGAGGTGGTGAACTGGTTCACGATGTCCAGTGCTGTCTGGTTGTAGGTATTCCTGATGTTCACGTCAACGCCACCCTGCCCGGGAGGAGACATGGTCAGGGCCAAACTGCCACCAGACCCACAGGGGAAGAGGGATTGAGGGGAAGAGGGTGATGGCTGACCCTCAGGGGCTTGTGCCCCTGTGCAGCCCTGTCCCCAGCGCACTCACCTCCAGCAACAACCGCACCACCTCCGTTTTGCCATAGAGCGCGGCCTCGTGCAGGGCCGTGCCCGTCTTCGTCTGCTTGTTGATCTCGATCCCAGCTTTCAGCAGCTGCCTGGTAGGAAGGAGAGAGAGGCATGAACGGCTGGACACAGACATCGGGAACAGGGGATGGGAAGGGGGACAACCCCCTGCACCACTGAGACTTTGGGAACAAGGGAGGTGGGTCTGGGAAGAAGCGGGAATGAATCCCTGATGCTTTTTTTTCAGGATGGGGCAGTGTCCTGGGTTGGCAGGGGGTTACCTGATGATCTCCTTGTGCCCATTCTTGGCTGCCAGGTGCAGCGGGGTGGTGTAGTTGGGGTCAGTGGAGTCCTTGGACTGTCCCTCCAGGAGGGCGACACACAGATGGCTGTTGAGCAGCAGCTGGGCCACCTGCACGGAGCACAGGGGTGAGCAGCGGGGCGCAGGTACCCTAGCCTTGGGGCTGGCTCTCTGTTCCTCATCCTACCACTGGTCGTGTCCCCACCCCAGCCCCAGGGCTCGACCAGAGCTGGACGGTGCTTGGCAGGGCCACACTGTCATGAGGGGCCATAAAAGGTCACAACAGCCAAAAATAGTCTTCCCATAATCAGGCTTTTCAGACCAAGCCCTAAAAAACTCCAGTCTCTCCAAGCCCAGAGTGACTCTCAGCATCTCAGGGCAGCCCAGAGGCACAGAGGAGTTATTTTTACTGCCCTGTTTATAGCTGCAGACATTATAGATACTCCAAAAATGGAAATATCCCCCTGGTTTCACCCCCCCGGGGGGCACAGGACAGTCTGGCTGGCCACACTCCAGCCCAGCCCTGTGGTGTGATACTGGCTGGGCTCTCACAGGGCACAGAGTTTGTCCCCATCCCCATGAACCATGCCATGGACCTCAAGCACCGGAGCAGGGCTGGTCAGTCAGGGCTTGTGGGGATTACCCAGCTCAGCCTATCTGTGCTTAAACGGGAGCAAAGCTGGGGTGGGTGGGGGGAGGCTCCAGGGAACTGGGAGCAAGGACTCCTGGTTTCTCTCCTGGCCCTGCCATGAGGTCAGGAGCAAACCCTGCAGCTCCCAGGGTCAGGATCCATCCTTGCCCGGCAGTGGGAGGAGGCAGATGATGCCGACAGGCTCTGAGGCTCAGGTGGAAGGAGAATGGTCACAGCCAGACCCAGTGCTTTGCTCTGAGAGGAACCAGTCGGCTCCAGAGCTGCCCCTGGAGAAATGCCTGGTGCAGGGCAGAGCCCTGCAGGACTCACCTTCAGCCGCCCAAACTCGCAGGCCAGGTCCAGGGGGGTTTTCTTCGCCTTGTTGATGAGGCAGGGATTGGACTGGTGCTGGAGCAGCATCTCTGACTGTGAGGGAGCAACGTAGTACAGGGGTTCAGCATCACCCCATGTCCCCGCGTCCCTCCCGCCCAGCACAATGGGCTTTGTCCCCCACCCATGCCCAGAGAGACCTGTGGTAGGTGCGTGGGTGTCTCTGGGTTCTCACTTACCACCTCGTAGTGGCCGTACTGCGCCGAGAGGTGCAGAGGGATCTGCCCGTCCAGAGAGGCCATGTTGACGGAGGCGGCGGCACGCAGCAGCACCCGCACCGGCTCCACGCGTCCCTGCCAGGCTGCATAGTGCAAGGGGCGCATCCCTGTGGGGGAATGGGGCTCAGCAGGGCTGGGTGCGACCCCCAGCCTTGCTCGGAGGCATGCTGGGGGGGGTCACCCCTTACCATTGCTGTCCTTGATGTCAACAGTGGCCTGTGCCTCCAGCAGCAGCGAGATGAGGTCCAGGCTGCCACCCAGGGCTGCGTGGTGCAGTGCTGAGAACCTGCAAGAGAAAGCAGGGCTCAGACCAGCTCCGGTCCCTGCCACCCTGTCCCTACAGCCCCTGCCTGCACAGGGACACGGGCCAAGAGCTAGGAGAGTCACCATTTGTTCATGGCTACACCCCTCCTGATTCCCTGCTCCCAGTGCCTCAGTTTCCCCACAGCAACGCAGAGATAAATCCCTCCATGTTGTCCATGCCCCAGAGCCCAGTGAGGAATGCAGGGACCCTGTGCACCCCCTGAGACCTCAGCGAGAGGGGTCCCTCACCCCCCTGCCCTGCATGGGGACAAGGGATGGAGAGAGATGCATCTTCCCTCTCCACAGTGCAGCCAAGCAGCCTGAAGCCACACTGCTCACAGCATCCTGCAAACACACCGGCCCTGCGGCTACTCCTGGCCCCTCCACCAGCCACCCCCTCCCCATGCCAGTAGGGATGCCGGGAGCCCACGGCACAGCGTGGGAGGCCGCCGGTAATGAAAGAGCCCTGTGTCTCAGGGCTGTGAAAGGGGCCTGTCTGCCCAGCGCTCCCCCCGTGCTGTCACGTGAAGGGCCATGGCCAAGGAAGGGGACCCTGCACCACTGGGGATTAGCCCATGTGCTGCTCCAAGGGGTGTGGGGGGCTCCAGACGGTGCCAGGCCGGGCCTCCAACGGGCTCAGCAGTGTCCCAGCCGTGTGCTGGGGATGCAACCCAGCCACCACAGCTCTCCTCCCAAACCTTGGTCCCAGGACACCCACTGATCCCTGCACAGGGTCACATAGAAGGGACCTCCTATGTGCCCCCCCACATAGGAGGGACGCTGACCCCAGCAGAGGGGGCGGCTCCTTCCTTTGATGCAGCCACCATGTCCCTGAGCTCACGCCAAAACCTCTGCCTCGAAGCAGAATGTGGGAGGCACAAAATCCCCTCGAGCCAACCCTGTGGGATCCCTGCGGGGGATCTGCCCTGGGGGCACCTGCACAAACTCACACTTGCCCACCCCATCATCTCCAAACCGAGAGCGAGGCGATGCCTCACCAAGGTCACTGCCAGCAGCATGGCTCCCCAAAAGGGTGCATGTTGCTGTTCTCTGTGTGCAGGTCTCACCTTCCCACCATCCCCTTCCTGCACCCCAGTGAAACCCAAAACGCCACCCGCACTGTTAAAACCCCAAATGCCAGGGGTTAATGTGCCCATCACATGGCCCTCTGAGGGTTTACCCTCCTTCCCAACAGCAGCTCTCCTGGAGCTGCCTGAGCACAAGTCCTGCGCCTTATCAGAATCAGATCATTGCTTCTATTATTACATTTTTTTTCTATTAAGCTCCATCTGCACAGTATTATTTTAAGACAGAGCCATCCTGCACATTTTCAACCCCCCACTGGCCTGTTAGGACTCATCATGGATACCTCCTCCTACAGAGTCCTCAAAAAGAAAACATGTAGAAATTAGGTACAACAACAGTACATAAAACAATGCTAATAACTCGCAGGTCAGAGTTAATTCAATAAGAATAACATGCTTATTTATTTTATGGGTCTTTGTGGTTTCTTCAGCTCTCAGTATCCAGCTTATTAAGTGCTTGAATTTTGGAAGTGATGAGCTACACAAATATGATGTGGTCACTTGGCAACCTCATCTTTTCTTTCTCTAACCCCCCTCAAACGAAGAGATTTTGCTCTTGGGGAATTACACATGGACACAAGCACGTGCAGGCAACGGGGCCAGCTGGGTGCTCCTCCATGCTCTGACCAGCACACAGGACTCGGGGCACCGACTGGACACACTTTTCACCCCCAGCCCTGCGGAGGGGGATGCAGAAGAGTTTTATGAGGGATTTTGCAGGATGGATTGAGCACAGCCCTCAGGTTGGATCCGGGCAGGTGTTGGGTCTGTCTCTGCAGGGCTTGCCCTGGCTTTGGGATGCTGCTGCATTCTCCTGGGCTCAGCAGCTTCCCTTGAAAGCTTTATGATACCCAGAGCTGCAGAGGCGACTGGATACTGGGGAGAGGGAGCCCACCCACACTGGCAGCAGCCAGCCCCCTGCCCGGGGACCACTCACCCGTCCGCATCCTGGTAGTTCACGTTCAGGCGCTTGGCAGATCCCAGGAGCTCTGCAGAGAGAAGAGGCGAAGGTCAGGGCAGGAGACAGAGCCCGCGCCGCCCCGCACCAACCCTGTCCCGCAGCTGCACCAACCTCCCAGTGCACAGAACAGCGCCTGGCCCATCCCCGTGGCCTCTCCTCTCCTCTCTCTCCACATTCACCTCCACGAACCCTCAATGAGCTGGCCCAGCTCAAGCTCAGACTCTTTCCTCCCTCTGTCCCTGCTGCTCCATCTCTGTGTGCCTCCGGGATGGGTCAGATCCTGCAGCTCCTGGCACCCCAGCTCGCTGGGATGGCGCTTCCCTCCCCTTTATAGGCAGCAACACCCCAAAACTGCTGAGCGGGGCAGTTTTGTCCCCCACTCGCTCCCTGTGCCCGTTGCTGCCACCAAAGCCTGGCCCACAGACCACATGGTTGGCATTTTTATGGTCGGAGCAGAGGCTGAAGCCTCCAGACATCAATGAGAGGATTGTGCCACCTCGGATATCGCCATCCCCTCGCCCGTCCCCCCTTCTCTTCAGGGACCACTGAGTGGCGGAGGATGCTCACCCACCCTCGGCACAGCCTCAAGCGCACCCCCGGCTCCCCGCTCCTTCCCGCAATTAATTCGAATTAATTCCTTCCTCCCACACAGAGAGGACGTTTTATTCTTCACGGAGGGGTTGAGAGCGGATTAACATCTCTGGAATTCACCCACTAAATCAAAAGGGAAAGAAAGGAGAAGGTATGCGGGGGGCAAGAAATGCCGCCGCTCCTCCTCTGCCCTTCCAGGCAGCCCCATCGCCGAGCCGGGGAGGATTAAATGCTTTGAAAGGTTTCTGTGCTGTTTCCTATGTAAAATCAAAGTCCAAGAGCTGGGCTCCAAGCCCGGGGTGAAACAGCTGCTCAGACCCCACCAAAATGTAGTGGGATCTGGGGGAAGGAGCCCTCTCCCTCGCAGCCGGGCAGATCTCTGGGGCTGCAGCTCCTTCTCCCTCTCCTCTTCTTCCTCCTCCTCCTCCTCCTCCATTCCCTTCTCTTTCTCTCCTCTCCCAAGCTCTCTGCCCACCTCGCATGGCAGGTCCCATACAAAGCCACCCTCTGCTGCATGGCCCCTCTGCTGGAAAGGAGAGCTGAAGAGGGGGCCGGCTCATTCACCATGCAAATGGATAATTAAAGGAAACTAAGGAACGGGGTGTTCATTACTGCAATTTACAGTGTTTTGTAAACAGCCTAATTAATGCAAAATTGGCTTGGAGTGGCTGCTGGTGAAGGACTCGTGACTCCTCACCACAGCTCAGGGGATCAGGACAAGATCACCCTAATTACCTCTTCTAGGGCTGTCCTTTTCAGAGCAGCAGCGAGCAGCTCCGCCAACCCGAAAGCCCTTCCTGAAGGAACCAGCTCCCAAAACCATTGCTCGGCAGAGTTCCCATGTTTCCTTCACGACCCTGTATTGCCCCAAAACCCAGGATCCGGGATCTCCATCAAGGACAAGCTGCTTCTCTTGATCCCACCAGCCAGGAAAAAAAAACATTTCACTTCTAAACTGGCCACCATAACCACCGAGCCCCGTGGTGCCTCTTTCATGGAGCAAGGACTGCACTTGGGGTGTAGAGCAGAGCCAGGAACAGGGTCACCTGTGGTGGGCAAAGGCCTCATCCTGCCCCTCAAAAAGCCTTGTGATGGATCCTGGAAGTGGGGAGCAGGAAGGGCTGGGCAGTGTTTGCTGCTGGGGGACTTCCAAAGGATGCACTCAAGATAAAATTAAAAATAAACGAAGGGTTCCACTACGCTGTAGGCAATGCCCATGAAGCCATCACCTCTCACTCCCCGAGCCTTTTTAATTGGGGTTTATAAATAGGAATTTTTAAAGAATGCTCTCTCCAGTGGGAACTGAAGGCCAACGTGGGTTTGCTCCCATGAGCTGCAGCTGAAAATTGCCAAGGGATTTGCTGCTGCTGAGAGAGGATAGGGAGGAAGAAGAGGTGGAAGAAGAGGAAGAGAAGGGGTTCTTACTCATGGCAGGAGGAGCAGAGTGGAGCTGGGTGGGTGATGCCGGGAAGAGAAGGGCTGGATGGAGATGCCCACTGAGCACATCCAAAGAAGCAGAAACATCCCACAGCCTTGGAGGCTGGTTCTGGAGTTGAGCAATGCCCACTATTTGAAGAGGGAGAGCTCACCCCAAAATCCCATCCCTGACCCCTCCTACAAGGGAACCAGGCTGTCCAGTGAGGTCCAGTGGGTGTCCCTGCCCACTCCCCAGCCCCAGGAGGCAGCTGTCAGTATCTGTACAGCAAAATGCTTGTGCCTTTGCTCCTCTCCTTGAGCAACATTCCTAAAATTAGTTCCCTGCTCTGGCAGCCCAGCAAGGTCAGGACACGGGGCAGGACCACACGGGTGGCTAGGAAAGCAGGAGGTCCCAAAAAGCATCGCCTTTGGGGCTCTTCCCAAACATGAAAGCAGTAACTCTTATATCCATCCACCTGAGGCAGGAAGGGAAAGAGCTCATCCCTGCTTTGCAGCGGAGTAAATCGCTGCTTGGGGAGGTGGAGGGTTTGCAGCCAGGCTGGAGGGTAAAGCGTGGGTAGGAAAGGGGCCAGACACACCACAGTGTGAGCAAAGAGAAGGGTGGAGGGATGGAGGGGACAACGGAGCAGAGCCGGATGGGCAGAACCCTCTCACCAGCCCCGTCCCACTGCACACCTCTGCACTGTACACTCAGGGCTGGCAAAGCAACCCCAAAGGCAGCCCTGCCTCGCAGGCAGCCAGCACTGAGATGGGGTGAAGTGTTGGGGCAGCACAAGAGCTGCCAAGGGGGTGCCACCAGCCCCCATCGTGCTCCTGGGGATGCGGTGACAGGAAGTCACACTGGACGTTTCCCTGGATCCCTCCTCCTCTTTCCCACCCATGTGCTCTTTTTGACTGATTCCCCTTTTTCTCTCCCTGTTTCTTCAGCCACTTCTCTCCCTGTTGACAGCTCCAGGCTCCCCAGCCTTTCCCACCCAGACGTTTTGGGGCTCAGCCGGACCCAGGCCATTCCCAGCCCCACAGCCCTCCCAAAACAGCTGATTCAGAGGCACAGCTCCAGCCAGGAAACTGCAGATCTGGGTTGGGAAAGAGCTGTGAGGTTGGGGCCAATCCAGCCACGGCACTGGGATGGGGTGACTGGACTCCTTTGGGTTTGCACTGGGGCGGGAGCACCCGCCGGCCTGATCTGCACCCCTACATCCCAGGAAGATGAACCCACGGACCCAGCACTGAAACACAAAAAGCCCTGAAGGGGATATTTCCAGGGGAAAACCCGGCTTGGCTCCCCCTGAGGGTTAACTCCGGCTGTGGGTTCCCCCTGCTCGGCCCCGCTCCCCAACAAGACCCCTCCAGGGGGTCCTGCTGGGGCCCCCGCTCCTCTCTGCTTCCTCGCTCCGGCGTCTTCGCCGGCGCCTGCCTGGGCAGGAGGAGGCTCGGCAGTGCAGGGCCGGGGCTGAGCGAAGCCTCCAGGGATCCAGTGAGCTTCTGTGTGGTGTCTGGCTGCCAAGAGGCAGGCGGGAAGCACCTCGGGAGCGTTCCGGCAAATTGCTTACAAATGTAGAGCCCGCCTGCTCCGCTGGCCGGGGCAAAGGCAGCACCAGACACAGCCCAGACCCTCGCCCACGGCACACTCTGGATCCAGCCGTGGCCCGGAGAGAGCTCTCAGCCCTTGGATTTTCAGACCCTCACACAGCGTGTTTCCAGCCAGCTCCCCCGAGCAAGCTGATCGTGCTGCACCCCATGCCTCAGTTTCCCCACAGGGATGGGATGCACAGTCCCCAGGCTGGACTGAGCTCCCCGTGGGGTGCAGGGGGCTCCCGGGGAGCAGCCAGTCAGGGGGGGTGCCTCACCTGCACCCCTGGCAGCCAGTCTGATGCAAACACATATTTACCCCAACAGGGTGCTTGCCCAGCTGTGCCAGATGTGTGGAACCAGGCGTGTTCTTGCCCAGCCTGGCCAGCACTCCCTGTGCCAGCATGCCAGGCAACCTGTGTCACCCTGTGCCCTTCACCAGAGACATCATCTGCCCTCAGGACACCCTTGGGCTTCGCTTCGAGGGCTGGGAGGTGGACATCATCCCTCTGGAGCGCTGAACTGCTCACTGTTCACTGGGAACAAGTGACACATGCTTGCCTGGGTTTGGCTGGGGAAGGAAATGCCCAAATATCCTGTGTCCCCCCCTCCAACTGCCCCTTGAAGAGTCCTGCCCTGGCTCAAACAGACAGTGAGGCTCCAGAAAACAGTGCTTTTGCTGTTACCTCCCCAGTTTTGTCCATACAGCCTTTGTCTCTGTATGGGACAGACAGATCTATAACTGGAGACCTACCTACTTGCCAGAGACACCTTGTAAAAACAGACCTTTCTGCTCATCCTGTGTCCATGGGTGTCCAAATATCACGGGTGCTTTTTTGCCTGCAAATGGCCTGTGCTGGGGTTTGAGGCACCCCTGCAAATGAGCTCCCTACCAACGCTGACAAACAGGTCCTCCACCAAGCCAAGCACCAAGGGTGGGTCCAACTGGGCCAAACTGCCCGGGATACCCAGCTGAGACCATGAGACCCTTGTAGCTTCCCCTGGCCCTGGGAAATCACACCCCCATGCTTCTGGCTGCAAACATCCCCACACAGCAGGTCTGAGCATCCCTGTACCTTGATGCACCCCTTGATGTCCAGCCAGGAGCACGCCTGCACCACCAGCCCCAAGTCCCCCTGCACTGCTGGCCATCCCCACACACAGGGATGCTATCTCTGGACACTGCAGGACCACCATCCTGCTGCTCTGAGTGACACGAAAAGGATGGTGTTGCTCTGGACCAAATACATGCACATACCCTCTTGGGAAAATAAAATCCACGTGAGGACTATTACCACTGAGCCAGTAAAACAGCTGGAAGAGCTAATCAGCTGCAATCTTGCAGAGCACCAGCTGTCTCCAATGGTGGTGGCAGCCTCCTAAAGGTGGAGGTGGCAGGAGGTGGCAGCTTCACCTGCCCTGCCCAGCCTTGACCTACACTGATGGACTGGGGTGGCCTTGCCTCATCATGCAGTGGGTTTGTGGTGGGACTCAGGAGAAACTCAGTGTCTTGCCCAAAATCAAGACAAGAAGAGGTGATGTCCATCCCTTTTCTGCAGGAATCACCCTTCCCCGTCACCTCTGTGTCCACAGGCACGTCCGCTGTGGCCACTCACACCCGGCTCCTCCTGGCACAGCCTCCTGGCAAACCAGCTGCTTCAGGTGCATTTTCCCAATAATAGGTCTGGAAGAGATTTGCCTGCTTCGATAGGGAAGGAGCTCAGCCACAGAGGCCTTAAGAAACTCAACCAAAGTTGCCCAGCAAGCTTGGGACAGAGGTTGGGTGAGAACCAAGGCCTCCTGACTCCAGCTGCCTGCTGCAGCCACCAGCCTGCACCACAAACACTGAGCCCAGGGCTGTGCCCGGCTCCCTGGGCAAGCAGGGACCCTCCTCTTTTCCCCGTGGTTATGGGGAGTGAATTTGGCTGCTGGGGTCCAGCTGCCCGGGATACCCAGCTGAGCACCCATCCCTGCATCCCAAGGCCATGGGTGTCCAAATATCACGGGTGCTTTCCTGCCCGCAAATGGCCTGTGCTGGGGTTTGAGGCACCCCTGCGAATGGGCTCCCCACCAACGCTGACAAACAGGTCCTCCACCAAGCCAGGCACCAAGGGTGGGTCCAACTGGGCCAAAGCCACTGGGTTAACTGGCAGGGACGGGGAGGCTGTAATTGGGGCAGCAGATTCCCATCAACACAGGGCAAATAGCAGCGATGGGAGAGAGCGACACAGTAGGGAACCCCTTATCTTTTCCTACACCAGCGTCTGGCAACTCCTTGAGAATAATTGGTGTCTTCATCTCTTGAGAAACCCACCAAACCCAAGTGTGAGACGCACCAGACCTGGCCAGAGCCCTGCCTGCTTTGACACTACACAGGCTGTATGATGGCACACAAGTCCTGCTCCTGGTTTTGGCACCCTGGGTCCAGCTGGAATAAACTTGGGGGGCTCCTCACAGCATCCTGAGGGCTGGACCCTCAGGTCCATCATCCCTGCACTGTGAGCATCCCTGCACTGTGAGCATCCCCAGGCCAAAACACAGTTGCCTTGTCTCAAACCTCAACAATCTCCACCGTTTACCCCTGGCTTGAGCTCCAACTCTCAGCTTACAGCCACACAGAGCCCAAGATATCCCTGCCACCAAGTTGCTTTGATGGCAACTTGGCCTCCTCATCTGTACTTTCTCCTTCTCTAAGCCCTCTTGTCCTGCAATGTGTTCAAACATGATGGTGAGTGGGTGATGGCAAAGTTTGGGAGTTTAAGAGGCCCAAAGACCTCCTTTCCTTTCTTGGCCGGGCTGGGAACCCACGACAGGTGAAGGGAGCAGGGTTTGGGGACACGTGGCAGCAGGACCATGGAGTCAACTAGGAGCCTTTTTCCTTCTTTGGGCAAGGCTGGGATCCTTTATCCCAAGGAAAACCCAACAATTGAGTTTTTTAAGGAGTCTCTGCACAGCGCATTCATCCATCACTCACCCCCAGCCAAGCTGCCCCAGGAGCCCCATCGGACCCCCAATTTCCCCCCGCTGCTTCCCCCACAAGCAAAGCAGGAAAAAACAGGCAGCTTGTTCAAAGCAAAGGCTCCCAGAACAATGAAAGGAAAAGCAGAGTCGGAAACCTCGTCCCCATCCGCGCAGCTGGGAAGAAGGTGCAGCTCTCGCCTCTCGTTCCCAAGGGTGGCAAGATGGGGATGGAGGGGGCAAACGCCAAGTGGGGGAAACAGCATCACAGGAGTCCTCTGTGGCTGGATTCACCCCTTGCAAAAGCCAAACACAAGCTTCTGCTCTGAGTTTCAGGCCCCCAACAGGACCTCAGATGGATGAACAATGCTCACCACTTTTCCCTGCAATATTTTGGGGGTTCACACTGGCCAGCACGATGTACCCCAGCCCAGCTCCCCCAGCAAGGGGGAGAGGTAACACCCCCTCTCCACAGTGCCAAAATCGCTTCCCCCAGCCCCGGACAGGATGGAAACAGCTGTGAAAGGCTTTGGGTGGGGGAAGCCAGGCGGCTCCTTCAGAGATACAAGGGCTCCTTTCCCAGCTGGCCGGGGAAACGCGTTACCGGGAGGTGAAGTCACCATCCCTGCTGGGACCTGGCTATTCCACTCTCCAGGATATGAACTCAGAGGAGCTGTATTTGCCCAGGGAAGAGGTGGAGCCTTTTCCATTTCCCCCATCCTTCCGAAAGGACAGGACGCCCCCTGAGCGGGAAGAGATGGGGCGATAGCGCCAGGGACCGGCGGCCAAGGGCGAGCTCTGCCTGTGCCTGAGGTGCATCACTGGGCACGCCGTGGGGCCAGGAGCCACCCATGGGCTGCAGGACATGGGGACCAGCAGAGCATCTGGTCCAGCATTAACACCACACACCTTGGCTCCCGTTCAACTGGTTCCATACTGGTTCCAACTGGCTCCCCTGGGAGCCAGGGAAGGGGCCACATGGCTCCAGTGCCCCCTCAGGTACCCAGGCAAAGGGGGTGCACCTACAGACACCCTCAGCACTCCCATTAATGTGATACCAAGCAAAGAGTGCGTGAATATAATCTGAGGAGGATGCTCAACAGGTCGAGGAGGGCAGAAATAACACAAAAGGGACTTAAGGGAGATTGGGAGAACAAACCCAGGCAGATTCAACCTGGGAAAATTGCAGACTGCAGCATCTGGGGAAAAATAATCCGACCGGCAGACGGTCAATGGGAGGAAGAAAGAGGGGAAGCAGGATGTGGGGGGACGGTGAGAGCAGCGTGAGCGCGGGCACGGAGAGAGACGCCAGTGAGGAAAACAACCTTGTGTAGGGGGGGATTCCCAGGGTACCATCTTCCATCACATGCCCAGAGCTGTGAACACAATACGGGCTCACGGGGGACATGAGAGGTGAGTGGCAGGAGCTGGCAGCCAAAAGGCTTGCCTTGCCCGGAAAGATTAGGGCAGGTCAGTAAGTCTGGATTTGCTGAGCAACAGTTAATTAGGGAGGGCGGGCAGCGACGCAGCAACCCACCTACACCTGGAGGGTTTTGACGCTCGAGAGGAGCACGTAGCTATTTATTTCATGGTTCTAAAAGCCTCAGATAAAAATTAGAGCACTCAAGAGAGGCCAGCAAAACCCTGTGAGCTCAAAGGAGTGACCCAGCCTTGGATCCAGCTCTCCAAGCTGTAGCTTGGATGGCTGCAGCACATCACACAGCTCCTAGGGGCAGTGGGGCAAGGCTGAGGCTGGGGGATGGAGCTGCCTTGGCCCTACAGCAGTGCCCCCATCACTGCCCACACGTGGCAGCTGGCTCCTAGGAGCTACTTTGGCCAGTGGAATCATTGTTCAGAGCACACAGTGATGTGGTGGCTGGAAATCCTGTGACATCCTCCCACTCCGGCCCCAGAGAAGCTTCCGTGTGCCCGGAGCAGGCACTGTCAGGGCGGACGGAGCAGCTGTCCCCATCCTGGATGCTCTAATCTAGACAAGGCATACACAGGATGGGAGGGGAGGCACCGGGAGGTGAAGCTGTTTGCTCGAGGTCACACCAAAGGTCGATGGTTCAAGTGCTGTCACTCCTTCCCGAGGCCCCAGCAGCCGGGAACTGAATTTTCCCCACAGCCTGTCCCCCCCCCCTCCCCGTCACCATCCCATGGGCAATCAACTGTCGGCAGCCGACGACTAACCTCAGGCCGGGAGTTGGAGTCACACGCAGTTAAAAATACCTTGCGGATGCCTTTCCTCAACTCTGACCTTTCCTCAACTGCTGCCAGCCCCGCTCAGGGATGTGCTGGCGGGGTCCCCTGGGATGCACACAGTCCCGTCTGCATGGGGACAGGGACAGACACTGCCCGGGGACTGGGTTTTCCTCCCTATGAACTGAGGAACCCCACTCCTGCCTCTACCCTCTCTTGCCAAATCCGAACGAGAGGCTCTTGGCTTCCTACAGCCGCCTTCCAGCAAACGATGCGTGGGCTATTCGGCTCCATCCGAACCACAGACCAGATCCGAACAGATTGAGCAAATTGTTCCCTTCTGGACAGAGCTGAACTGTAGCCTCCAACTCCCGCTGGTCCCAAGGGATGCTGGATGGATGGGTGACACCTCCTGCAGATGCCATGGCACCGCAGCCATTCATGGCATCTGCGCCAGGAAAAGAGCAAGAGGATCTCACCCAGCAGCAGCTGCTTGGTGCTCCCAAGCCATGAGGGATCCCTCTCCAAATCCCCTCTCCGGTGATGGCAAGGGTATGGAGGGCACCCATCTCTCCTTCCCGCTCCCATGCCCTGCACAAGGTTGCCTACCGAAGCAAGCAGGAATTCCCAGCCACTCCACACTGCTGCCAGCGGGAAGGGGACAGCTCTGTCCCCAGCGGGCATGGGTCAAGCTCCCTCCAGCCTGGGACAAACAGCCCAAGAGAGACAAACCCGCCGCTGCTCTCTCCTCTCCCTGCCAAGGCCGGGCAGGGTGGCACAGCTTCTCCTGTGCCCAGCGTGAGGGCTCTTTGCCAGCCAGGTCAGAACCTCCAGCTGCCCGGCTGGGTTTCCACAAAGTGGGAGAAGCCGCCGCCAAAATCCAGCAGAGCATCTGGCCGGTAGCAGTTTTCTTGTGCCTTGGCCGGAGTGGGATGTTTTCACCCAGCTGGGGCAGCAAAGGGTTCCCCCAGAGCCCTCTGCAGCAGGACCCCATCTGCAGGGGACAGGAGAGGGACACAACAGCTATATCCCCACGGAGCCCTGCACCACCCTGTGTGTCCCCAGGTGGAAGCAGCAATCGCTGATAAATCCATTTAGCAGCCAGTGACACGGTATGTCCCAGGAAAGACGTCCCCATCCCCTTGGTGGATGTGGGAACCCACACCAGGACCCCACATCCGTCTCACCGTCCCCGTGGGGGCCTTGATGGCTGCCGAGTTATTCTGGGCGACATGTTCCTGTCCCCCTCCCCTTGTCCCAGCTGCTCCAGGGCCAGCAGGGAGGGCAGCAGGTTCCTCCTCTTGCCCAGCTCAGGCGCCAGCCGGCAGCTGCTCAGGGACCAGCTGGGGACAAGGGCGACAGGGAGCAGCCCCGTCCCCCCACGTAGCACAGGAAGGGCAAGGGCTGATTTACAGCAAAGTCAAAGGCATCAGAATACAACTGCGATGGATGAGGGAGGGGGGTTGGACGTGAGGGCCTCCATTCCACGGGTTGAGCTCTGGTCAGCAGCTTCCCGGTCAGGGAAAGGGGTTGGGGGGCAGCACATTAACACCTCCAAACCCCTAAGGAGCAAGCCCACCTTAGCACCAAAGGCAAACTGAGGCAGGGGCAGCATCCCCAGCACCTCGTCAAACCAAACTCATACCTGCCTGCCCACAGAGACCCTGCCACCTGTGAGGACCCCACTGCCAGCCTGATCCCCTCCATCCCATCCCCCTGCTTCGGTGCTCCCCACACCCTGGCCCAACCGTGCGGTGGTGGGACACAAGCCAAGGCCTGCCCGCTCCCTGGACCCCTGCCGGCAACCCGATCTGTTTACGCCTTTCCAACGTGGTGGGTGCATGTTGGGAACGGCCCCGGCAAGCCCGAGTTGGCGGCAGAGGCAGGATGTGGGAGCTGAGCACTGAAACCCCTGCCTGCCGCCTCGCAGCATCCCGGGGGAGGGGGGTGGGGAGGGTGGCATGGAGAAAGAGGGGGGTGTGCAGGGGGAAAAGGGTCCCCCCACCTCCCTCATCTCTGTTTTGTAGGAAAAGGCACCCTTTCTTGCACCGTGCCGCTCCTCCTGCGGCGCCCCGTGCCCCCCACCCCAGCCAGGGAATCATGGCGGGTTGCCTCACTCCCAGGCCCTGCCAGCAAATGGTTTTCTGAGCCGTGCCAGCCCTCCTGGGAAAGCACTGGGAGAACGAACCACCAGTAGAAGCTGCACGTCCCTTCCCAGTCAATGAGGCGCCACCTTTGCAAGCATATGGCCGTGCGTGGGGCTCAGGGGGCTAATGGCCACATGCCCATCCCCATCCTAGTGCCCAGGTTGGCCCCAGGTGAGGCTGAGCAGAGGCACCCACCCACACTGCTCCTGGGAGGAGATGTTTAACCAGGACAATACTCATGGGTGACACCAACACCTGGTGTGAATTTGTCCCCATGAAGCCGCAGGCGTCCAGAGCAGGCTGCAGCAGGACGGAGCACAGACACAACTTTGGGGGCTCAGAGCTGGACAACCCCATGTCCACACCAGGTTTAGGGTGGAAGGAATGGAGAAGCCCCTCCAGGACATCCATGTGCAGACCAGCACGTGCTGCTAAATATAACCAGTGGGACAGATGCTCGGAGACAGGGAGCTGCTGGTGCCCCAGCACTGCCAAGGAAGAAGGTGAGGGCTCCCCTAAGGCTCAAGCAGCCTCTAGGGTTTGGCCACAGAGCAGGGTTGGCAGCAGCTCCTCCACAGGAGGAGCCTCTTCCCTTGTGTAGAGATGCATTTCCCTTCTTTTTAACCTGGCAGGATAAGTGGGTCTCATTCAGGGAAGCCAGGAGGGCTCACGCAGCCCTTCCCATCCACATCAGCCCAACAAAACCAAAGCTGAGGTGCTTCAGGCTGACCAGAGCCATCCCCACTGCTGTGGCTGTGCCGGCCGGGCTCATGGTGCACCTGCAGCCCCTGTGTTGGCAATGATTAGCTGCTGAGGAGGACTCTGGACCCTTTAGGAGGCCAGCGAGGTGAGTGACACTCATGTGGCCCAGCCGTGGTAGGGAGGCATCTGGGGAGGTCCCCAAGGGGTGAGAGTTGGGGGTCCTGCCCAGGGAGAGAGAACACCCACAAGAGGGGAAGGGCCATGGGGCTCCCAATCCATGGTCTCCCTATTGCTGTTTGCACCCCATTTGGCTCCAGCTGGAAAACCCCTTTAAGCTCATCCACGCCTGGCAAAGAAACAAGACGATGCCCAAAGGTGGAGCTGCTCAAGGGGGAGAGCCAGATCCTGGGACCGATGCTCCAAGGGGGCAAGAAGCACCTGCAAAGCGGGTAGGAGAGCCCTGCCACTGGGCCACCTCTGTGCTGGGCATGTGACACCCGTGTCATGCTTGCCAACTGCCTTCCCAAGCAGACAGGATGCCTTACCCAACCAGCCAGGCCTGCAGCCGAGGTCGGCCTTACAAAACCCTGGGGGTTTTCACCCCCACCATGGCACAGAGGGGTCGGCCGAGAGGGGCTCCGGCTGCCGGGATCACATCCGTAGGAGGCTGGGGCAGGGGTCTGAGGAGGGCAGCAGCATGGGGTGCTCTCTGCACAGCCTTGGCTGGGCCCCGGCGGGGGAGTGGCGCTGGCAGGGCTTGGCGGAAGCGCAGCCGGACGTGTTGCACCAGGCCTGGGATGCCGTGGCAGCCGCATACCTGCCGCGCGTGCAGGTTTTCCCAGCTCCCTTATCTCCCCATCGAAGCTGCGCTCGGTTGCAGCTCCGGCCCCTTTGTTCCCCACCCCGGGGTGGCAAACGGCTCAGGGTGCCGGTGTACCCACCCTGGGCACAGGCTGCCACTGCCCCGGGCATCCCGCAGGAGCCAGGGATGGGCGAGGGTGTCCAGCCCTTCCCCGGGAGCGTAAAGATCATCCCGGCAGAGCCATTTCCAAGCAGTCTGGGCATCTCCAGACAGGTCTGTGACTCACCGGGACACCTCGGCAATGCCTGGGCGATGCTGCAGCCCCAAGGGTTCAAGCAGGTCCCTCCCTCTCCATCCCAGGCATGATTTTTGGGGGGAAGCTGGGATGGGATTTAGGGGAGCGGGGAGAGCTTGCGGCTCTTCCCCAGCCCCCTCGGCTTGTTAGAGCAGCCAGCAAAAGGTGCTTTATTGTTATTTAAGTTTCTGCCCCTTTCATACTCCTTTGCCGGAGTTTTTGCCAGCGGCGGGCCTTGGGTCTGGCGGGGGGCCAGGGCAGCCGAGGCGCTTTTAAAAACAAAGCAGGGCGCGTGCATGCACACACACACGCACGGCACCCAGCCCCTCTTTTAACTCTTGCTGGGGTGATGCTGCGTGGAAGATGGTTTCCAGCCAGGCTGGCTGGAAACCATCTTCCGCAGGGGATGCCGTCCATCGCTGCTAAGATCCAATAACTCACTCCCCCCTTCCCAGGGAAACCTTCTTGAGGCACCAGAATCCCCATGGAGAGGTGGCAGTGATGCTAGTGATGCTGTTATGGTCCACGGGGTCCTAAACAGGGATGATGCTATGACCCCCTTCTCAGTCACAACTGAGATCTTTGGACCCAGCAGCCCCGCAGGTATGAGGAGGAGAAGAAAGAGGAGGAGAAAAAGCACAAGGTTTTCACCTAGAAGCAGCTTCTCTCCTGAGTGGCAGAAAGCCACCAGAACGCACTGGTGACACGCACACGGCATCCCCAAACCCATGGGGCCAACAAGTTGCTGCTACCCAGAAAAATCTTTATCCACCAGCTCCCTCCCACCTGCAACCAGCCCCGTGCACCTGGCACGTTCCCAGTCCGGATGATGCCAGTGATGTCCTTGCTGTGTCCCCTCCTCCCCTGCCTGAGCAGCCCTGGGGAACACCGTCCCCGTTACAGCGCCCGTGTGCCACCAGGGACACGCCGTCCTGTGGCTCAGGGCTGCCCTCCCTGTCTGCCTTTGAGCTGTCAGCACCCAAATTATCCCATGTTTTTGGGTCACGCAGCCGAAACAGCCTCCGGAGCCCTTGTGAAGGGGGGAGCTAAGCCCCCTGGTCCGGGCTTAGTCACTGGGAAGTGCCCAAAGGATGGAAATCCCCCTCCTGCCCCAAACCTCAGCTTCCCGCCTGTGACACCAGGGCTGGCTCCATCCATGGCCCTGAGGGACCTCCACATCCCCAGAGAGCTGGGCAGGAATGCAGGGCAGCCCCAAGAGAGCCCACACTCATCCCCTTCCCTAGAATTAGCCCTTTTTTTCCCAGGCAGGGAAAAGGCAGCAGGTGGCCTGGGCTGCCAGCAAGGAGCCGCAGGCTGCCCTGCCAAAGGGTTATAAAGAATCAGGACAGAAATACAGCCGTGGGAGGGGAGCAGACATGGACCTGGGAGTAGGGGGAGATGAGGTGCCCCAAGGAGGCCGATCTCTCTGTGCGGCGCTGTTTGCTCACACCTTATCTCCCGCGCTTGGTGCGGTGACACTTTCCCAGCTCCGGGCACACTGGCGGCAGCCGGGCCCCTTTCCAAACACAACACCCGTTAGAGGCCAGCTTTGAAAAGCAACCACCCCTTTGCTCCTTCTGCCCATGTGGGGGCTCTTCCTTCCTGGCAGAGGGAGGCGAAGACAAGGGGGCTAAACCCCACCATGAGCTGGAGCAACAGGGATGTGGGTGGGAAAACCCACCAAGCAAACACCAGGCTGCTAGAAAAGACCCCCATCCCAGGGAAGCCAGGAGCCATGGGAAGAGGAGGAGGAGGAGGAGGAGGGAAGGATGAACCCCCCCGCCTCATGCCATGCATCTGCAGCCCTGCGCCATCCATCCCCATGGCCCCCACGCTTGATGGAGCCTTTGAAGCCTCTTTTCTCCCCCTCCCACCCACCCACCCACCGTGGGCTGGTTCAAAAGCAGGTTTTGGCAGGCTGTGGGGTCCCCGGCGCAGGGCTGCTGCCAGCCGGGCTCCCCTGGGCACGGCGCCTCACCCGGCTCCAGGCTCAGGCTGGGCGGAAGAGGGAGTTTTGCCCGTTTTGGCAGAGTTTCTGGGTGTCTCTCCGCAGGCGTGCCCACAGCCCTTTCCAAGCCGGTGTGCGGCTGCGGAGCCGGTCCAGCCCGTCAGACCTACAGCACGCAGGGAGAGGAGGGGAGGACACAGCCGAGGACGCTTGGGAACTCCTCCTCCAAACTTGGGCTTCAAGGGACGTGTCCAGGGCCACACTTGGGCTTGGTGGCAGAGCCAGGCCCAGCCGCCTGCACTGCAGGACCAGAGTGGGCAGGGTGCCCACACATCCCTGTGCACCGGCGGGGAAAGCCATCGTGTGTAACAGCCTGAAATGATAAGGATCCTGCCCGAGGCTGGTCCTGGCTCTTCCCTGAAGCCCAGACCACGCAGAGCGGATGGAGCACCCAGGGTTTGGGACAAAAGTCCCTTGGGAGCAGCAGCAGAGGACAGGGAGATGGCACGAAGAGCTTGCTGGCCAACACAAAGGCACATTCAACATCGTTGCAAAATAACCAGCAAACTACAAAAAGGAGCAACTTCTTCCCCAAACAACTACAGAGCCGCTGCTGCTGAGAGAAGGAAAAAGCCTGGCAGGACACGAAGGAAGGGTGGGTGTTCCTGCAGAGGACAGGGACACAGAGCGCTGGTGGCAAAGGCTAACAAATCACAGGAGAGATATTAAACCTCACGCTTCGGGGCTTAAGCTGATACAGCTACTAGGGATTAGGGGGAAATTTAAAGGGGGGGGGCTGCATTATCCCCCATCTGCCTGCTGCAGCCTCGTAGCACACAGAGCAGCAGCATCCTTCTCTTGCCCAGCTGGATGGGTGACAGCAGCAGCATCTGAGGGCCAGCATCACTCGGGGAAACCCTGCTGTATTTCATGCTGCTGGGACACAGCAAGGAAGGGTGTCCTTTATCTGAGGTGTGCAGATAAAGCCAAGACAGCCTGCGAGCTCCTCCAACGTTTAACAGCTTCCTAGGTCACAGCCCAGACACAAGCGAGTCCCAGGTGCACACCCCTGTCCTTGATATATCCGAGGTCTGGAAAGCCTCAACATAAGTGGTGAAATGGGGTAAGTCACTGGTGAAATGGGGCAAGTGGCTGTCCCAAGTTGTCTGGATCACCCTGTGGCAGCAACTGAACCCCGGAAGGGCTTCACTCCCCATCCTTGGGAGTTTAACGCCAGTTTGCTCAGCTGCTGCCCTTTCTTTGCACTTTGCACACGTTTAAACAAAAACCTTCACCACTCCCTCGAGGAAGGCAAACAGTGAATCCAGCTCCCGTCGCCATCCACGGCTCCTCCAGCCCCCGGCTATCGTGGGGGCATCACCTTTCCCCAGCATCACCCCATCATCTCCCCATCCCCTGTCCCTTAGCCCTGTGTGTCCAGGGATGGGGACACACAAAGCCTGTCCAATTCCAGAAGCCGACACTTCCAGAAGCCCCCTTTCCCAGGGATGAGAGCCCTGGCCAGGGAGCTCTGTCTCTAGATTCCCTGGGGAGCCCCAGCCCCTCCGTGCTGCAGTGGCCACCCTGGCCCAGGCAACTGGTGCATTGTTGGCGAGCACGGCCAGCCCGGGGACTTGATTGATCGTCAGGGAGAAAGGCCAAAGCCGTGACGGGTCGTTTAACAATTTCAATTAAACTCTGCAGCACTCCAACATGGAGGGGAGGGGAGAGAGAGAGAGAGAGAGAGAGAAGGAAATTAAAAAATGGGATGTTTCTATTACTGCGTGGTGAAACCTCAGCAAAGCATGGCCGGCTCGGCGGGAACAGCCCTGCTCCCCCAGAGGAGAAACCCCCTCCAGCAGAAGTGACCACAGCATTGTCCTGACGTCCCCTTCCCGCAGGTGGGACCTTCTGCCCTTCCCCTCTCGCTCTTGCCCCCAGAACTTTCTCCCTGCCCGCCCCCCTGCCTGATAACAATAGGTGCTGTGACCCAGTTGCGGGGCGGCGCGGGGAGGAGGGCTGCGCACGGTGAATATTAAACAACGTGTCCCTGAAGTTCCCGCTGCCGGGACTGGCGCTTGATTTTTGCTTACGTGTGGTGACTTTTTTAGGCACAGGAAGCCCCGGAGGGCTGATCACAGCGACCGAGCTCCCAATCCACTGAGACAGCAGAAGGACTCTTAGAGGGATTTTTTTTTTAATAAAAAAATAAAAATCAGCATTGCAGCCTGTCATATGGAAGAGGCGCTTTAACGAGTGGCAAGTACAGCAAATGCTTGGCTCACACAGCATCGGGGAGAGGAAACTGTAAGGGATGAGAAACAGTGATGCCCTCCCTGCAGGGGATGAGCCCCTGGGGCCAGGCAAGACCCCACAGGGGGTCCAGCACAGTAGCCCCACTGAGGGCTTGCAGCAGTGGCCTTACAGCGGCCTGAGCTATTTGCTCCCCCTCCTTCTAAAGGTATAAAATGAAAATAAGCAGAGGGAGCTGCTGACGCCACTGCAGCGGGGGAGTTAAACACACATTCACGTGGGTGCCCCAAGGCTGGAGGGAGGGGAAGAGAGAAAACACAGATGGGGTTTAACTGGGAGACAGTTACCAGAGGGGATTGGAGAAAATAAGTGTAATTTCACCCCTCTGGGTGCACAGTGGGAGGAGGGCTGAGGGCACCCCAGCCTGCCCATGGCTGCCTGGCCATGGGAGACCAGCTCGGGGCAACGGGGCTGCGTCAGCCGGCAGGACACTCACGTCCTGACGTTATTCATTGCCTTGGGGGTGTCCTTCAACCTGTCTGCGCACACAAACCTCTCTCACTCCACCTCAGGGACCCCACACGGGCGCAGTCCCTGAGCTGCAAGCGGGGGTAAAGGCACCCAGTCCCTTGGCCCAAGGAGGAAGCACCAGGTACCCCTGTCCTGGGGAGGAGGTGGCCCCCAGCCCTCCTGCAGTCCTGCCAGTCAGGATTTGCAAAGTTTTGGTCCCAGCCAAAGCTTTTCAGCAGCTGACCCAGGAGAGTTTATCCCCTTCTCATGTTTATAATCCTCAGCCTAACTCACGTTTCTCAGCACCAGCCTCTCTGCCCCGAGTTGCTCCTAAGAAGCCTTAAAGCTTCTTCTCCTGCCCGAGTTTCCCCTCTCCCTCCTCAAGACGTTTTTTTCCCCTCCAGCTTTCCCGCACACACCCATGAGACCCCCCACAACGTGCCACCCTGGCAGGGGGGTCCGGCACCCCCCAGCCTCCCCCTGCCCAGAGCGGCTCCCGCAGCCTGGGCAGGCACATGCACCTTCCCCCCGCCACGCACCACACCGAGCGCCTTTGTATTTACTTTTCCCAGTTTCCTTCTCTCGGTAGGTCATGAGAAGCAACCAGGAGCTCAACCCTCTACAAGAGCACCGAGGCACTGGCCATGATCAGCTCTTCCACCTTTCCACCCTCCCCATCTCCTCCAGACACCGTCCGGCGCCTGCAAGACCCCGGTGCCCTTGGGGATCCCCACGAGCCCAACATTCGCTCTGAGCCACACTTGCTGCTGACCTTTCCAAAAGCACGTGCAAGAAAACAGCCCTGCTGAAGGGTTAAACATTACCAGACTGAAATTCAAGGCTTGACGATTGGTTCCAGTCGACTGGCCAGGATGATAATTTTTCACAAGATAAACACGGCCGGCAGTGAGCAGCGATCGCCAAAGACCTTTTGTAGCAGCGTGTCCCCCCGCAAGCAGCTTCGCTTCCCCCCACTGCTGCTGTTTCCCTTTGCCCATCACCACTCGGTGGCCCACACTTCAGGGTTGCTGGCCCCAAGGCTGAGAGGAACCCTGGCCCTGCCAGGAGGATCACTCACAGCCCAGTCATTCATCCACTGGGGCTGCTTCTGTGCTCCCGGCTTTGGCCACGGTGTAAGTCCTGCACTGGGGGTGCAGAACCTGCACTCCCACCCTGGCTTGGATGGCACCAAGCCCACTGCCAGCACTGGCACTCTGGGACAGGCAGCACTGCCCGGCGGGGGAAAGGGAGCCACAGCTGGGCACCCGGGTACTCACTGCTCTTGGACGCCTTGATCTTGGCCACCAGTTTCTGCACCCCAGGTATGTCCCCGTTCTTCACGGCCTGGATCAGCTCCTGCTCTCGACCCATGGCAGACAGGCGGGAGGGATAGCAGCACGGAAGGCAGAGACCCTCAGATCCCGGTGGTTTATAAAGCCATAGGAATAAGTACGGAGCTCATCAAAACACACTTTGATAGAAGATGAAATCCAGCAAGAAAGATGCTTTACAATCCCACGGGACATAAAAACCAGAAGGAAAAAGTCTTTCTGTTAAAGGCAGAAGTCTCTTTCTGAGTTGGGAGGAGCAGGACCCAGATGGGGTCTGGTTGGAGAACATGCGATCAATTAAAATGAGAAATAGTTCAGCGTTCAGGGACGGGCTCCTGGCAGCACCAGGGCTCTGCCAGACAAAGCCAGGCAGCTTGGGGCAGGGTGGCCGGAGCAATCGGCATGGGGCTGCCCTTCTCACAGCACTCCTGGAGCCGGAGGTGTCGTGCTTTGCTCCCCTTGCCAGGCTCTGCTGCGCTGATGAGTCCCTAATTCTTCCCAAGGGGATTACAGGCTCGTCGCCATCTGGAAGTTATAGATCCTCCCTCTCTGGTGCTCATTAGCCCCTTCGTTTCGGCATTCCTCTTGGCGACGGCGCTGCAGCCACGCTGGGGAGCCCCGGCGCGGCAGCCCGGGACCTGCGGAGAAGAAGAGCAGAGTCAGCCCTCGAAGGCCATTTACCTCCCGGCTCCGTCGCGACAGCTTTTGTATCCGTGCCGAAGAACGAATACTTTGACTATATTTAGTCCTGGCGGGACTTGGCTTGTCCTCATGTTTGACAGAGAAGAAAGAACCTGCAGAGGAAACCTCCCGAGGGTGTTGTCAGGGGGTAGCACACACACTGTCCTGTCCATAAAGGCATCACACAGGGCTCGGGCACCATGGTGTCTCCCCCTCTCCTTTCCTGGTGGGAGCAGCCAAAGGATGGAGATGGGAAGCTGCAGCCAAAGTCCTCTGCAGCCCACAGGAGCAGGCCAGCCTGGCAGGGCACCCTTCCCCTCCCCTGCCGGGGTAAACCCTCACCCTTGAATTACCCACGAAGCTCAGTGCCCAGGGACCCAAGACACTCTTTATCCAGTACGTGAGCTCTCTCTGGCCCAGGTGAGGAAGTGGGTGTAATTCAGCAGCACAACCACACTCTGGAAAACAGGGTCACGCCTGGGTCCCAGCCAGCTGGGGTATCCCAGAGAGGGCACAGGCTCCCACAGCAGCAGTTCACACTTCCCAGTCCGCGCCCTTGTGCTGTGCCAGGGCTGCCCAAACTGGGCAGGGAGAAAATCCCTCCTGGTTCGGGGCCATGAGGGCCTGGCAGGCTGCTCCAACGCCCGGGGAGGAGCATGCGTGCAGGAGGACAGGGAACATGCACCATGCCAGCTGCAAAGCCACTGACAGATCACCACACGACTGCCCCTGTGCCGATCCGGGTCGGATCGGAACCAACTCCATCTCCCCCAGTCAAGGCCCAGGTGTGCCCATCTCCCTTCCCACAGCGCTCCCCCCCAGTCATTTATGTAATAGTGACGATCGAGGTCACCGTTTTGAGGATGGAAACCACAGGGGAGAGAAGGCAACAGTGGGAGGAGAGATCCCACCTGGGTCACAGAGGGCAAAAGCTGAAGGGCGTTCCATGGCACAGCATCGCTCAGCCCCCCTCCCCATGTAATGCTGGAAGCTGTGACCACCCATGAATGTGGACCCCCCATGCTCCAGCCCTCCCCTGGGTGCAGCAGGATTCAGGGCAACTAGAGAGGTGATGCTCCAGGGTGGCTTTAGCTTCCTGGACAAGAAGATGCTGAGATTCCTACACCAGGCTGGGAGGGTCTCCCCTCCTTGTCACTCCTGATGGGGGTGAGCTGGGGGAGGCTGAGCTGTCCCCTCCCCTCATCCCGAGGCACCTGCACCAGCTTATCTACCTTACAGCAAAGTTTCAGCCACTCGACTCAGACTAACCCCTTGCTGCAAACAAATCCCGAAACCTCCTGCGTTGCACCATCTTCAAAACTACTTTATTCCATTTAACCCTGTGCACCGCGTCCAACCCTGTGCTGCTCTTCAAAAAGTGCTCACAAAAAGAAAATGTGAGGGTGCTGAGATTATTTACTCATTTATTGAAAGAGTCCACAGTGGCCTCACTTAGAAAACATCTTCGTGCTGCTGCCTACCTCTCCCGGAGCGTGGTGGGGATCAACAAATAATTCGTAGGTACCGGGAGCCCCAAATACCGATCTCCACCTCTTCAGCCTCCCGAGAGGGGAACAGCAGCGAAAGTAAAACTCAAGGAACGCACAAAGCTGGAAAAGCAACAGCAAACATCCCTCCCACCCGCGCAGAGCTGAGCCTCCAAGCCCAGGAATCCACCTGGAGAACCAAAGTATCCCAAACATTCCCGCAGCCCAGAGCGGCGCCGGGAAAAAGGAGGCAGAGGAGGAAAAACAAAACAAAACAAAAACAAAACAATTACGTAAGTGGAGAAGAAAAGATGCAAAAGAGCGGTAGGTACCGAGACCGGGTCCCGAAGGGGCGGGCGGGAGAAGCTCGTCTCCCCCGGGAGGCCCCCGGGAAGCCCCGCGGCGGGGGGAGACCGGGCGGGCAGCGATGGGGGGCATCGGTCGCGTCCCCCACCCCCACCCCGGGACCCCCCAAGGGGCCGCTCCCTCCTTCGAGGAGGGTCACGGGGGCTATTTTTAATTTTTTACACTCCACCGAGACGAATCTCTCCGTTGTTCCTGCCAGCGACCCGAGCCCGGCGGGCCCCGCAGCCGGCGGCCCCCACTCACCTGGCGGCGCTCCCAGCCCGCCCAGCACCGGGGCGAAACCAACAGAACCGAACCGAGCCACACCGCTCCGGTCCGCACCGTACCGCACCGAGAAGTACAGAGCCGAGCCGAGCCGAGCCGAGCAACAACTTGCCGAATGGGACGGAGCGGGACCGGGACCGGGAGCGAGACCGAGACCGAGACCGGGACCGGAGCGGCGCGGTCCCGGCTGCCCGGCTCGCAAGGCGGCGCGGCGCTCGGCAAAGTCCCGCTCGGGCTGGCCCCGTCCCGGCAGGAAATCCCTCCCCGGCCCGGCCTGATTGGAAAAGCCCGGCGGGTTGTGCGGGCTGGGCAGGGCCGGGGCTGCTGTCACTCACCGTGATGCGCCGGCAGATTTGGGCAGGGGCAGGGCCGCGGCAGCCCCGCCGCACCGGCACCGCTCCCGCCCCGCACCCCACCGGAGGATGCCCCTAGGGGCTCCCGGGCAACCGGCTGGCTTTGAACAGGCCGTGCCAACGCGGTCCGGGATCGGCGTGTTACGGGAGCGTCCCCCATCCTCGACCTGGGACCGACCCGCTGGTCCCGGGGCGATCCCCCATCCTCGACCCCGGACTGATCCCGGGGTGGGCGGGGGGAAGTAAAGGTCCCCCATCCTCGACCTAGGAGCGACCCGGTGGTCCTGGAGTAGCCCCAGGACCGATGCGAGGGAAGGAAGGATCCCTCATCCTCGATCCGGGAGCGACCCCGTGGTTCTGGACGGGCCCCAGGGGACGATCCCCTACTTTTGGCCCCCAAGCGACCCAGGTCAGCCCTTTGTCCCCTCCACCACTGACCACCCAAGCTGAGGGGCTGGCACAGGCTGCTGATGGCACCCGTAGGACCAAAATCCACTGATCCCCAGCTGTCCAAGCCCCAAATTAATCCTACTCTCACAAAGCACTAAAACCACCAAAAAAATCACGCATTTCTGCCAGTCCTCAACAGAAACACTAGAACCCAGTGCTCCCCCGTGCACAGTTCTCTTAAAACAAGGGAGTGCCTAATAAAGCTAGACAGCTTTTGCTGCATGATACCACTGGATTATCATCAACTAATCAGATTAAAACCACACAGACTTTGATTTTATTCACTGAGTGCCCAGTCCACAGCTCCCTGGGGGAGCTGCAAAAATGCAGTACCCTCTTCAAACCAGGCCCTGAGACATTTCACCAAATGATGGTTTCGTGAGCCATCCCAATAAGGGGGAATCCTCAGCGAGGAGGAGGAGGAACTGACGTTTCAAGGCACACCCTGTCTTTTCAGTTGGGGAATAAAGAGATTATTATGCACATCTAATTATAAATGTCAACGTTGTACGCTGCTATGTTGAAGCATGAAGCTCTAAGTAGCCCTGCTAGGAAGGGCCGCGAAGTGAAAGGTCTTGTTATTCCTCCTGTGAGTTTTGCCAGATCTCATAAAGCACAGTGACATTTACAATAATCCCCTGAATTTACGTAGCACCTTTTGTCCTTTTAAGGATCTTAATTAAGCTTTGCAGCTCCCCAAGCACAGACTAAACCTTTGCAACAGAGGAGGCCAGGGCCTGCTTTGCACAAAAATGTGCCTCCTGTTTCAGGCAGGGATAGGATTCTTACATCTCACCGATATTCCCACCCAAAGGTTATGCCAATTCAGCTAAACCTGCAAGGTTAAAACTGGATAATTTAAGATTTAATCTCTGGGGTCACACAAGCCCTTAGAATGGGGGGGTTTACCCCAATTTACTCATAATCCACAAATTCTAGTGCAGTCTGTGAACATTAAATGCTTGATGCCTTCAATTTATGGCCCTGCCCGCAGGCAGGCAGCAGAGGGGGAATGAGCCAGCAGCAGCCCCCGTTTCATATCACATTTTTCTCAGCTTTCCATGGGATTCTTGGAGGTTAAAGATCCCATGGGTGATCCCAGCACAAAGCCCTGCCAGCAGCTCCAGCCGTGTCCGCCTTGCAGAGCCAACGGGCCCACCATGACATCTATTCCCCTGTGTCTGCAGGGCAGGTGCTGAGAGCATTGACTGAGTCTCCACCTCAGAGAAACCCCTTCTAATAACATTTTGCTACTTCTCTGCATGTTTGCAGTCCGGGGGGAGTCTCTGGGGTTCGGGCACCCTTGGGTGGCCGTCCCTGTCCTCAACACTTGCAGAAAGAACACCAAGAACACCAAGGCAGCACCTATTGGTGTTCCCCAGTTTGGGTGAGGGGTCCGGGGTCTCCCACCCAGGCCGGGCTGCTCGGGTCCAGCCGGACCCCTAAGGCTGCTTGCTGCTCTTTTCAGGTCGATGTTGCCATCTAGAGGCCCCTGTTACAACGATCGTCTCCTTGCAAAGCATCGGGAAGTCGTTTGGGCTTTTTTTTAAAATTGGATGCAACATTTGAAAGCAGCCTTTGTGGGTTAGGGGCTGAGAGGGAGGAGCTGATTAGTTGCTCCTACGGTCGATATGGTTTTTTTGACTCAAAATGTCACTGTGCATCGCCTTTGCCAGCTCTCCCTGGCCCACGTCTTGATTGATGGCCGCAGCTTATCCCAGCTCTTCTTGCAGCCCAAGCAGCTGTTCAAATCCCTCCTCTCCACTCTGAGATTTACCTTAATTGTTCCTTCCCCTCCCCTCCTCAAAACAAAATGATGCATTTGCTGCCAGGGAGGGAGGGAAGCAGCCCCACTGGCAGGAGCAATGCAGGCAGCAGCATCTACAGCAGCTCCACTGCCAGCACTGGATCCAGGTGAGGCAGCAACAGACACAGCTCCAAGATTTGAGAGTGCAAAACCTCTCCCAAGTCTCACCCATGAAAGCCAAAGTTGGAAAGCTATGACAATCTCATCCCCACCCAGCAGGAGCGGGTAGGAGGTCTGCAAAGGCCCATACCAGACATCCAAAACATTTTAAGTATGTTATGAACCAGCTGGATGGAGATATGCTTCTCCCCTCTCAGCTGTGGCTCACGCTCCTCCTTTTGCTGCTGTTTAAAACCACAGGGAACATGCCCAGCTTGACCCAAGGACTTGCTGCTCCAACCCCCAAGCTCCTCTCACACCCGGGTAGGGGGAGGCTCAGGCTGACATGGGAGAGGAGGCAGCCATGCAGGCAGAGCTGGGTCCCTTTCCCTGGGCGAGTGGGCAGACACCGCTGCCCAGACACTCCTAGTTCAGGGTCAGAGCGGGGCTGGAGACTGGTTCCTGCACACCCACTAGGGCAACACCACTGGGGTAGAGGCTATGGCACCCAACAATGGCACCCAACAATTGCTTGTCCTGCAAGAAGGAAGGTGCAGGCTGAAAAAGAGCCTCTCCTGCACTGAATCACACCATGGCAGAAAGCAAGTTACTGCCCAGGTTTAAAGCCAGCCCCCAGAGCCCTTCCTACAGTTCCTGACCTTCATTCCCGCAGTGCCTGGCTTTACTGAGCACTGAAAGGGGATGGGTGCCCCACTGCTAGATTTTGGTACTGTCTGTGAGCAGCTCAGCAAGTCTTAGTCTCATTCCTAGCACTCAGCAGTCCCATCCCATCCCCAGGGGACCCTTCCCTGCTCAGGCATCCCTCCATCCAGGACAGTCACTTCCCAGCTGGCTCAGCACTCCCCCTTGCTGGCCACAATGCCAAGGGCAAAGCAAGAGAAGGACAGGGAATCCAGACACACAAGATGCTTATGTATGCATTTACTCCATCACCTTCTATAAACCCTCCTGGCAAGAACTGCTGCTGGAAGAAGCCCAAGGAGGAAAACCTAAGTGGTTTGACCAAGAAGGAGATTCACTGCTCACAAGGAGGAGGAGGATGCTGTGATGGCCTGGTTTGGCCTTAGACACCCCCTGCCCCCATACCATGTGCAGCACAACCACTTTCTGAAGCCTCAGGCTGTCTACCACCAATGGCAGGGCTTTAGTGTCAGGACATAACCCAGCCCTGGGCCAGAACCTGGACACAGCTCCATGTGCACGCATCCCATAAAGCTAAATGTCAGCCACAGTAAGAAAAGCAGCAGTGACTGCCCTTTACAGAGCTGGTGGTTGTTGCTGGTGGCAGATTGCAACATAAACAGCACCTAGAGTCAGTTTTCCAGCTGGAAGAGGAGGCTTTGGAAGTGATTTAGAAAGCTCTGCCCAGCTAAAGTCTTTTATGGCAAAGAAATCCCCTGCACACCCGCGACCTCAGGTAACCAGCCCTTGGACCAGCTCCCAGCTCCCTCGAAAAGCAACTCCCCAGCTGCAGCTCAAACATGTGTGAGCTGGCAGTTAGAGCCCGCACCAGCTTCTGCCCTGGCACAGCAAACCCCACATACAATCCCTTCTCCTGCATCCACGTGGGAACCTTGGGGGGCGCTGGCATGGGGCTCCCAGCAGGAGCAGCCTCCCCACGTGCCAACGCTCGGCTCCCGCCGGACTCACCTCTCCCCGCACACGTGTGCTGCTGCTCACACAGTCCTCTCCTCCTCCAGGAGCCTCCCAGTGCTGATAGACACTTCTTGCTGGTCCTGTGCCTTTCTTTTCTCTCCGTCTCCCTTCCTCAGTCCCTCTCTCAGGAAATTAAAGATAATCCTCCCTTTTCTTGCTGCCGGATTCCCTGTTTAACATTCGCTGCGTGTGCTTGCACTGATTCAAAACGGGATTAGACTTTCTGTTGCTTTGATGTCAGTTGGGCTTTGCACTTAAGGCAGAGAGGGAAAAAGAAAATGTCTGTTAACAAACCTCCTGGGTTCTGCCCATCCACTTGCACCCATCCTGGAAATGAAGGTTAGGCACATTTACCAGCAGAAATCAAGACCCCTTCCAGGATCAGCCTAGTTGGAACAGACTGACCTGCAACCACAGCACCACAGTCCCTACACCAGGCATTATTCTCTGGAAATGCCTAATTTCCACCCCGACTCTGTTATCATCCAGCAGCGTGGGGGCTGAATGGCTCTCGTCAGGAGGGAGGTGTCATTAATCATCGGAAAACCACAACTCGTTGGCTGTCAGTGAATATTACAACCTCCAGCTGCCACACAGCAGGGAGCATGTGGGCCACCAGCATCACGTCAATAGAGATCGGGGCTCAGGGCTCCCCACTGGGAATACTCTGAGCCACTCGTTTCTAAGCGAGAAGCAGGTGCTGCAGGGTGGCTAAAATGGAAATCCATACCCTGCTCCCTGTGGTGTGACACTTGTCCAAAAGTGTCCCTAGCACATTCCAAAATCAGGTATTTCCCTCTGCTTCCTCAGGCCTGAACTTCTCCCTTTGGAGGACAAGGGTTTATTTCCACTGGCTGGTTCCTCCAACACCGAAGCAGATGAAGAGCATTTTTATCATGCTGTTTGTGACAGTCTTTGCTTTGCCTCTGAGACACAGCTCCTCGAGTCCACGATGTCCAAACTAGCCTACAGCACAGTTCGGAGCTGGGGCACTGATCTCCCTCATCCCTGTCCTGCACTGATCTCATGCCAGAAGAAAAGAGCCTTTTACATGGGATTCTGCAGAGCTGCAACAGGGCTGGGATCTGACGGTGTGTGCTGTTCCTGCACATCCAGGATGGCCCTTTCCTGGCATCTCCAGGCACTTGCAGGTAGGTTTCTGCTGCCTGATGGTCTCTGCTCCCATCTGAGCTTCAATGCACAGTCAGTTAGGTCTTCCTCTGGGTAACAGGCAGGTCTGGGGGCTGCAGAACCAGAGATATTTGGTTGCAACCAGCACTATCCCAGCAGCTTCTGGAGGATATTTGAGAAAGTGATTCCATGGATGAGCACAGTCCAGCCACAGACAGGACCCAGCTCCCAGCCCAGTGCCCAGGGAGAGTCACAGCCAGTGCCTGTCGAGCAGAAGTGGGGGCACACCGAAGCTTTTCCCAGAATCTGGCACCCATAATCCCTCTGTCGCCCGCACCACACCAGTGTGCTGCAGCCCTGGCTGGCACTGCCAGCACATGGGGCATCCTCCAGGATTGCCCAGGGACTCTGGACATGCCTCTCCCGACAGCACAGTGTCTAATCCCTTTTGCCCAGTGCACGCATACAGACTTGATTAATGTCTGCAATGAGCTCCATCCATCATCGGGGAGTAAAGGAGATTAACTCCGCAGCATGCCTGCCTCGCCTTGATCCCATTCTCCAGGCCTCCTGATTAATGGCGAGGCCGCCTTATCTGTCAGGCCAGGAAACACGAATATCCGGGTTGAGTGGGGATGAAGGGAAGCTGCAGGCACTCAGGCTGCAGACGGGGCGCTGCCAGCTCCTCGGCCACGCCACGCTCTGCCATCGGGCACTCCTGCTCCCTAGGCTGCCAGCCCCACTCCCTGTTCCCATTGCTCTCTCCCCTCTCTGTACCCTCCACTCCTTCCTCCCAGCCCTTCCCTGCCACCCTGGGGAAGGCCAGAGGGAGAACAGCAACCAGAGCACCCATGCATCGTGGCGGGAATGCAGTGCCGAAAACCAAAATCTAGGGGCTCCATTTCCCCTCGACGGTCAGTGGGAAAGACGGCACATTCCCCATCCACAGAAAGAATTTGGATGAGCTGATTTGGAGGCCTGGAATAACCCAACAAATACCCTGCCGAGGCCGCAGGCAAGGCTGCAGCTGACCACGCTGTGGAGGGCGGCCGCTCGTCCGGGCTCTTCCCCGAGAGGACGCGTGTGTAAAGGGGATGCAGGGAATTAGCGGGGCCATCTGGACGGGCTCCAGCTCCTGCCCCTGCCTTGCTGCTGCTGCTTCATTAACGGCTCCCTCCTTTCAGCTCCCGTCTCCTTGGCTTCTGCTGCAATCAGCTGGGCTGGAGTTTTGTCGTCTTGGGTTTTTTCCAAGTGGAAATTATTTCTCATTTCTTTTAACCATCAGGACACAGAGAAAGAGGCAGGAGAGGAAGGAATTTCCAGGAGATGAAAGGGCAGGATTAAGGACACAGCTTTCGCTTTGTTATGCCTCTAGTGTGCTTAAGAAATTCCTTTCAGGAGAAGGCTTTAATTAACTACTATGTTTTTCTGACAGAAAAGAAACCTGGACCTAGAGATAGGCCTAGTTTCTTGAGTCTGATGACAACCTTGGCTGCAGCCTCAGCAGCCCAGATTCACACACATGCGCACGCTTTTATACAAATCGCTGCACAATATATTTCAATTTGCTTTACAAATTTTCACCCCAGTCTGCAAAATACGGCACAGAGTTAAAAAAAAAACAAACAAAAAAAACTCAAATCAAGCATGAGCAAGGCTACCGTGCACGGTGCCAGTGGGAAAAGGATCCAAGTGCACTGAACCGCAGTGCTACGGTGGCTCGAGATGTAGGAAGGGGCTTTTGCATAGAGGAATAACCCAGGGCAGGAGGCAGTTGAAATATCTCCATTGCCCAACAGCCTTTCTCACACAGCAGGAAAAATCGGGGGGAGAGGAGAGAAAGAGGCCCAGTGGCAAACCAGGACATTTAGAAAGCATTGCACTGATGTATCTGCATCCTCTGCTGCCGCAAAACCCTTCAGGAACTGAGTCAATCAAAAATAACATTTGGGGCTGATTTTTATCCAGATGAACTCCCTCCAAATATTTTAAGGTAACCAGAAAAATGGCCAACTTCTGGCTTAACCCTTCTCTTAAATCCTGCACCAAGTATGAAAGAAAGAATCATCACAGAAAACATCTTGTTTTGTGAGCTTTACCTGCAAAACTGGATGCGGTACCGGGTCTGCCCATCCCCAGCACCACCCCAGTCACCTCCCTGCACCCCGACTCTGCCCAGACCCGCTTAGTCTTCCCGCAGCTCAACTCTCCTATAGACACCTGAAAAAGAAAGACTGAAAATCCATACAGGTTTGCAGAGGAAGCCTCACCCCCACCTGACACAACAACAGTAACTCCTGCCAAGGAAACACCTCACCTGGTCCCTCTGAGAACTGCATTTCCCTTATTTTTTCGGAGCCATGTTAAACGGGGAACTCACACCAAACTAACAGATGCTGATTGCTGGTGCTAGAATGTCTGTCTCCGCTCTTAGCGTTTAGCAGCCCAAGGGGCTAAGTGGTTTACCAATTATTGCTTTCATAAATAAGCATTATTTTAGTTTTTCATTATCATTTTAAATGGTTCCCACCTCTTCCAGTGCCCTCAGCCATTGCTTCCAGCCCTGGCAGATGTCTCTGTTCCCAGCGGCAGCACAGGGCACATATGGCTGATTTGCCAGGGGGGAAGCAGAGAGGGAAAAAAACATCTGGCTGCTCCAGCGACCCGACTGCCAAAGCGAGCAGAGCCTTTCCTGGGCCCTGCAGGTCCCCATCAGGAGGGTTTCCCATCCCATGCTACCACTGCTAACAGCTCTCCTCTCCACACAGGACTTCAGTCTCACTTGTGATTTATTCCTTATTTGTTTTACAGGTTTTGTGGTTCTCTACAACTTCTCCAACCTAAGAATTTCCTGGGAGATGCTGCATCAAATGCTTTACTAGACTTAAGGTAGATTTAATGTACCGCAGCTCAAAAATCAGCTATTACTTCTTTCCTCCCTCCTGCCCCTGCTCAGAATCAGGCAGCAGGATTGCAGTCTCTGGTTATAAAACAACACCTTTTTTTTTTTTTTTTTTGATAGCTCTGCCATAAATCCTCACACTTGGATTTGCAATTTCATGTGACAGCTCTTTCCAGGCAATGATTGGAGTTTATCTCGTCTCTCCGACTTGAACCTCTCAGGATTTTTAGTTTTGCATGTTCTCAGATCTGTGATCTCCATTTCCAAGTTCAACATCAATCTCATTGAAAAGGGAGGCAGAGCACTCATTTTGGGTTGGGCAGATGTCTGATCTTGGTCATCAGTCCTACTGCTCTGCCTCCTCTTAAGCTCCACAAGTTATCCACAAGCTACAGATCTGAGCCAAAACTTCCCCCCCCTCCCCACCCCGTTCAGATGCAGAAGGAATTGAGGTTACAGCTACCTCCTCCTTGTGCTAATGCTTGTTCTTGTAAAAGGGAAACACGGTGACTAACACCCTATACCCTGCGGCAGGATTTGCCTCCCCGGGGGCTGCTGGCTCTTTCTGTCAGACACCGAGAGCAGCTTCTTGTGTCTGACAATGGGATCTGCCCGTTTCACCGAGCATCAGCATCCCTGACCTCAGCACATGGGCCACAGACAGCTGCAGAGCACGGAGCCCACCAGCCTCTCAGCTTCCCCGTCACAGGGCAAGCCCTGCTTGGCCCCTTCTTGTTATTTTTGGCTGTGCTTTTGTCTCCGGGATCCTCTAACCTTTAGCAATGCAAACAAACCCACAGAAGGCTGCTGCCCTAGCCTTTGGCTCACTGGGAGCAACTGTGACGGGCAGGGGCTGAAGTTTAAAACCTCAAATTAGCAGTGTGGGGCTGGAATGAGCCAGGACTGACAGGCAGCTCAGACCTGTCATTTCAAGGGCAGGAAGCCTGTGGGAAGAGAAGAGCTGGTCATCTGGTTTCAGATAAATGCCAATTTTGTGCTAATTAATTAGAAATCCAGCATAGATAACAAGAGGGTTTAGAGGATTGTTTAGCTAAGTATTCCTGTAGAGCCATGTGTGACCACCGAGCAGCTGAGAAAGGGAAATTTCACTCTGCTGTGTTCTTTAGGGATGCACACATGTAAGAGAAAGCAGAGCCTGGGATTTGAGAAATTAGGGCTTTGCTCATAGCTCAGTCTCAGGCCACAGCTCCCCGTTCACGAATATCACCTCAGGGCAGAACCAGATCACACTGTAACACTGATCTGAATCAAACCAGGCATCAAGATGTGACAGCAGCTTCTTTCCAGTCAGCAGGACCATATATGCAGTGCACATCTAGATCGACGACAGCAGCCTCACCATCAAGTTGCCTTGACAAAGCTACTCCTTCAAACCTTTGGGTTTTCCGTGTCTTGTTTGTTGTTTTTTTAAATCAAATGATTACATTCAGCACACATCCCTCTGTGGGGATACAAACAGTTGTGCTGTGATAATCATTGCAAGAAGATGGATAAGAAGCTGCCTAAGCCACAGCACTGTTGTAGAGAGAATTATTGTCAATTTTTGACCTCAAGCTCAGCATGTGGCTTTAGGGAAATTATTTGACTTTGGCACATGACGTTTTCCTTCCTTGTAGGGGAGCAGTGATAGCAAAGACTTTCCAGAGTCAAGGGAGGGAAAACAGATCAGTATTTGGAAACTACTTTACCAATCCTGCCTGAAACGGAGTAAGTGAGACTGATGTAGACTCATCAGACAGAGACAACAATATTCAAGTACTCAGCCAGCGTGGAGGGTTGATGCACCCTGTCTAACACATCCTGGATGAAATCATCCCTAGCCCTAAGGCTGCTGTAAGGATGAAACTTCACCCATTAGGCTGTGTGATCAATATAAACAAAGACAGAGCTAAGCAATAAAAACACAAAGACCTCTTCTGTAAGTCTGGAGCTGTGAATAAGGAGACCAGTGAGTTAGGGGGGAGGATTTGCAACTTGGCTTTTAGCAAAGGCTCCTCTCTCCAGAATGCAAATCAGAGTATAGTAGGTAGGTGCTAAATAAATATTTAGAGAATGAGAAAGTCTCCATTTAATGAGGAATTATTAGGCAAAACGAGCTGGGGAAATGGTTTCAGTAGCACAGTAACAGAAGCCAGCCCTGCGTTCTGCCCCATGGGATGCTGTGGTTCTACTCATGTTGCGTAAGACAGGATCTCCAGCTGGGACAGACACAGGAAATATAACTCATTACTGAAATGCAAGAGCATTTCAGGGTTAAACCACTGTTAGCCCAGCCAGATTCATTCCCTAGTCACAGAATTAGCCTAGCAGCAGCTTTGAAAGATTACTATCTTCCTTCATAACAGTGATGTTGCAGACAGCATGGTCTACGATACCAAGTTCGTAGGAAGAAGTAATTTTTTTCTTTTATGTTCAAGGGCTGAGCTCCATTTCCACACCTTTATCTACATCATTAGGCTGCTGAGATGGCAGTTGCCTGCTTAAATGTTAATTACTATATCTCTCTTTTAAGATGTGTTTTCAAGGGGCTAGTGTCTCAATCTTCCTTGTAATTACGTGGAGTGGTTAGTACAACTCCTCCGCTATATCCCAGGTCTCCTGAGAGCTCGTCCTACTGCAGTTTCCAGTAGATGAGCACTCACAGAACTAGTCCTTCAGAGAGCTGCTGTCTTCAAGTATTCAGCCAGTTAATGAGCCGATTACTATGCCTGCTCCTGGTGACAGTGAGCTCTATGCACAGCCAGGCTATGCATCACCAATTGCTGTGGTTAATATTCCTCTTGTTCTCTCTATCCCTTTGATTTGGTGGGGCTGCTTTTACAGAGACCTGCCCCTTTGGGGGCAAGAACTTCCATAGATTATTGATGTAGCAAAAAGGAAGAACCAAGCCTTGTCAAAGTCTTATTATTGAGCTTTTAGACTCAAACAGCCACATAGCCATGCTGTGAAGTGAATCTCAAGTGCTGAGCATGGCTTTGTCATATCAGTTATGACATGTGTGCATCAGGAATGGAGCAGCTGTGATTTAGCATCCCCCTAAGAAGGGGGAATTACAGCTTCCTCAAATACAAGGCAACATTTGAGATTGCAAATTAAAAATAACACTGTGTGTTGGAAACTGTTAAATTTAAATGTCAGATTCTCTCTTTAAAAGCTATAAGATTCTCTTCAGGGGAAGGGAGTAGGAGCTTGTAAATGCAGGTAAAATGTTTGGAATAGCATCTGCCCACCAGTTTCTCCTGCAAACACTCATACTGTGTACTTCAAGGCTAGATTAAGCAAAATTACATGAAGGCACTCACTACAGATGACAGCAACATGTTCCAATAGCTCTCCTGCCTTAGCTCTATCATCTCTGCATACAAACCATAAATTGCTTTGCAGTAATAAACCTGTACAGATGAGCACTAAGATTTGCCCAAGATGTGAGAAAAAAAAAAAAGGGTCTTTTAAGGAAATATTAAGTGACTGAGAAATACCACTTTTTCACAAGCTGTGCAGGTTTAAAAGTGTCTTATACACCAGGGACATCTGCCAGAGAAGAAGCTCTTGGGCAAATCACTGACTGAAGCAACTCCAAAAGACACAGTAAAAACCTCACAGCAGAGCAGACAAATTGGCCCCAGCCTTTCTCCAGTTCCTAAGAACTACAACGCCTGGGCAAAGCACACTCCAGATTTCTGTCTACTTCTGGTCCACTAGAGGACAACCTAATAATGATGAACTCCTTTGGCATAGTACACAGTAAAAGACTCATACTGAAAATGCTGCTGCCAAATCTGATTTACAGTCTATGCTGAGATTGTTAGCAGTATATGTGCTGGACCCCATTTTTAATGGTATAGACTACTTCTAGTCCTGATTGATACAACCATATGAAGCTCCAAAAAATGTCCCCTATACTTGATGTCAGCTTTTACAGCTACAGAGAAAGAGACAGAAGCAAGGGAGATTTCCAGGCAGATGCAGTTTTTATAAAGCAAACCCAATCCCCCATACTGCACTCAACCAGAGGAAAAGCTGCCTGTTGCTGCTGGTTTTCTTACAGATTTCTGACATGATATCATGCTTTTCAGTGCAGGAAATGCTCAGAGGTACAGAACGATCTTTTCACCCTGGTAATGTGTGATTCCATAATGGAAGAACCGAACTCATGTCTAAGCAATGGTCAGGAAGCACAACAAAATCATCAACTCACAGCCACAGAAAGGCACAGAAAAAGAGCAAAGCAGTTTCTCAAAACCCAATGGGGTTCTTTCCTAATATTTTTAAGGTCAAACCCATAGAACACAAACTCTGTGGTAGCAATAGAGCTAATTTCTGTCGCTAGGAAGCAAATGAGCCATGGCAAGAAGTGGAACAGCAGAAAACAGCAGAGAATCAATTACAAGTATCTCAGGTTGGAATTAGAGGGGTCAGAGAGTCAAAGCAACAAAGTTTTCAGCGGATAATTTGGTACCTCGACATTCCCCAACCCCGCTAGTGGGAATGTGACTCGGGGATGAAAACTGCACGTGTCTCTGATCTCTGCCCACTGAAGGTGGGAGATCAGAGCGACTTAAAAGGCAAACTCTGCTGTTTCTCTCCTACTGCCGGTGGTGAGAGCAGGCTGGCTGTAGCTGGGAAGGCGCAGATCCCAGCCATCCCTTCGGGGAGCGATGTGAAGAGGTGCTCACCGCAACCCTACCGCTGCCCTGCCGAGTCCCCGGGAGTGGGGTCCCTCCCACGCGAGGAGGGCAGCTCCCCCCGTCCCCCCTCAGCACCGGCGTTCCCTCCCACTCGACGGCGGTGGAGGAATGCTCTCAGACGCCGGGGCTGGCGGAGTCAGCTGCTCTTTGATGTCAGTACCTGCTCCGGGCTCGGCGGGGCGGGAGTGGGCGAGCGGAGCTTCACGCAGCCGAGCCGCAGCCTCTGCTCTCCGGCTGCGGGAAGGCTCCTGCCTCCCACGCTCTGCCCGGCCCCGGCGGTGAAGGCAAGGGCGGGGGGGGGGGGGGGGGGGGGGGGAGGACACCCCATTGTTGCCGCGCATCCACCAAGGGAACTTGCCCAACTTTCTCCATCTCTGACACCGGGCCTCACGGCGATGGCCCCCACCAACTCCTCCCGCAACTTCTCCGCGCCGGAGGCTCGGAACGGCTCAGGTGAGCAGGGGCTGCGCGGGGCGGAGGCACAACCTCCCCGGCGGGGCGGCCGCGCTGGGGCCGGGGCGTGGGCGCGGGGAGCTTTGCGGGGCAAAGCCCACCTGCACATGCCTCTTGCACTGCTCTGCAGCGACGAGCCCCCGAGGGGCTGCGGGGCCGGTCGGTCCCCCATGAAGCGGGAGAAGCTGAGCCCAGGGGCACAGCCCCCTCACAAAGCCCCCCCCCACCCCCGCGCTGCCGGCCGGGAGCCGCCGCCTTCAGCACCCGGGCGCGGACAGCTCCGGCCCCGGGCGGGGCGGCGCACGGCGGGCGGGACGGGGCCAGGCCCTCCCCGGGGGCTGCGGGGGGGACCCCAGGCCCCAAACCTCCCTCCAGCCCGGACAAAATAAAGTCCGACCACCGCCCCCTGACTCCAGTGGCTTGAAGCGCTTCGCTGCTACCTGTTGGCTGTGAGACATGACTTACTCCAGCAGCCTGTTAGTCTTGGCTGCAGAGAAGAGAGGAACCAGCCCAGCGGGACAGGGAAAGGATGGCACAGAACATGGGACATCACCAGAAAGGGAAGCAGAGAGCCCCACCAGTCTCCTGTTTTCCTCCGTACTACCTCTGTTCCCAAAGGAATAGTTTAGAGTCAGGCAGGCCAGTTGTCAATCATGCAAGTTGGTGAAACTCTTCATCAGAAGAGTTTATAATGTAATCTTTGCCCCCCTCTCCACTAGCATGTTTTTTTATAAACTGAAAGTCTGCATTAGGTGCTTCCTTCTGAAATGCAGTGAAGTAGTAGTTTCTTATGTATTTGGGCGTAACTGATGACAATAAACAGAGAAGAAAAAAATGAGGCCAGTCCTCATTCAGTTCACATACTGCAGTCCCCTTTGGGATTTTTTTTAAAAAGGCAGCCACAGATCAACAAGCAAGGACAAACCAAAGCCTCAAGTAGCTGTTTCAGTAAACAAAGCACAGCCACTTGGATGTGCACAGAAGCAGCCTTGGAAATTCAGATTCAAGCATGTCTCAAGATGAAAGAGACTTTAGAAAAGAGATGAAACTTTTGAGTATTTGATAGTCATGCACTTCTGACTATAAGCCCACGATACACACATGGACTACAGCTTCATACTAGCTTCCAGCAAACAACACTTGTACAAATATGGACAGCAGGAAAGGTGCTACAGCACTACACAGACTACCTTTCGTGTGAAGCCTTTAGGCTTGCATACATTCTGTGAAGGGCAGCTGAACTCATTCCAAGTCTTACAGGGTCACCATGAGCACTCTACTGATTACACTGCAGGAACAGGACATTTTTTTCCCAATTTCCAGCTAACCAAGTGGCCTTTATGGTTCACTCATAGAATCCAGTCCCGTCACATTCATAACAAAGTTTGGGGCTAGAAAGAGAGGGGAACAGAACTCATAATAGCTACATGCAGAACAGCAGGACCACAGGCATCATCTTCCAATTTCTGGTCTGCCATCTTCAAGCATTAAGGAGGTGTGAGATGTGTTTGGATGTTCAGGCACGCATAGGCTCAAAGCCAAAGAGCAAGTAAGCACCAAGTCTCAATAGGGTGCTGATGACAGTATGTTACCTACCAAAAGCCATGGAACACGCAACATTTCCTTGCATTAATGAGCAGCCAGGAGGAAAGGGTACCATTTAGAAGCCCAGGACTCATCTGGACCAGGCTTTTTTTTCCTGACTCACACTTTCAGGCCCCTGCATCACTGGCTGCTTTCTATCATCTGCAGAGAGGCTTTTCCTATAAAATGGTGCTACAACAGCTCTACCAGATTCTGACTTTGGCCTTGCTTATCCCTAAGTCAGCTGCTTCCTGTGCCAGAAGGACTGAGACAGCAGCAGCTCATCATGTCCCACTTTTAAGAGCACTGAAATATTACATACGGTGTTGATATGGCACACACTTTTCCAGCCACAGGCCAGGTCAGCAATGTAGTCCCAATTGTCTTGCCAATTCAGTCAAGCTTCTCTGTCACACCAAAGTAAATCTGGAGAAGTTTGTACTCAGAGATTCTAGAGGTCAAAATCAGCAAATACCACCTCAGCAAATAGATACCACTTTGTCAGAGACAACACCTTGTGAATATCTATTACTTCAGTTAATCTCATTTTCAAGATTCCCCTAGTTTCTATTGGAGGACACCTCCCCACTTCTTCTAGAGGTATAGGCTGCTAAGGAGATGGAACAGTGCAGTGACTGAAAGCATTTCCAATTAACACCACATTGAATCACCTGCAATTCAATGAAAGCCATGTGCAGTCTGGGCTCAGGGGCCTGTCATGCGTGTCTTTGTAACAGCCACACAAAAAGCTCACACAAAGCCTTCTCCAGAAAAAAAGTCAGGTCCCATAGGAGAGGAGTAATGAGATGAAATGAGATTTGCTTCAGCTGAGAAGGTGATTTAAGACTCCATCACACACTGCACATGACAGTCTCACAGAA
>BJBW01011989.1:16737-47543 GCA_004320125.1 Scolopax mira
CCCCCCTTCTTTAGGGACTGGAAGGGGCTGGAAGGTCTCTCCGGAGCTTTCTCTTATCCAGGGTGAACCCCCTCCAACTCTCCCAGCATCTCCGGGGCCTCCTCTGGTCCCGCTCCAACAGCTTCATTTCCTTCTGATGGTGGTGGCCCCAGAGTTTGGTGGTGTCTCCTCAGAGCAGAGCAGAATCCCCCCTGCCGGCCACGGGGCTGGGGATGCAGCCCGGGGTGGGGTGGGTTTCTGGACTGAATCCCACACTTAGAGATATCTCACCTCCCCCTTGCATCTCTCTGGCTTGTCCTCACATACCTTCAGATACCTCCAGGGAGGCAAGCCTGGAGGTCACCATTTTGTAAACAGAAGGTCTAACGAGCTGCAAACGAGCAAACCCCATCCAAGTGCTTGCTTGTCTCTGCCAATGCCCTTCAGCCTGGCAAAGGGGCTGCTCTCAGAGGCAAATATTCAAGGGCTTCAGAGTTTCCTTCCCCAAAAACCAGGGCAGGTTTCCAAGGAAGATGCTTCGGGCTGCGCGTTTTTGCAAAACACCCTGTTTTTCTGGAAATCTTCCTTTGGGATGAAGGGGAGGGACTTACCAGCAGAGGAGCTGGGGGTTTGGCAGGACGTGCTCCAGCCTGTTGAAGTTCAGCACGCGGAAGGTGAGCACTGCTGGAGCCGGGTTGTTGGCAAAGTGTCGGGTGATGCCCGCGGGAAACGACAGCACCATCTCCCCCGTGATCTTCACGATACACCTGCAGTGCCGGACACACGGACAGAGGGGGTGTGAAATGGAGGAGGGCTCAAAATGCAGCAGGAGGGGAGGGTTGGCACCAGGGATGAGGTGGTGACAGCCCCCCAGCACTGCTTCCCACCCAACTTCTCAGGGGAATGAGCTTCTTGTGGTCCTAAAGCAGAGCGAGCAGCCTCCTAGGGATGGGGACCGATGCTCATGGGGACTGATGCTCATGGGGACATCCCAGAACATCCTGACCTTGAACACCACCCCCCCCCGGGTGCAGTGCACTGACACGCACGCTGAGCCCAGGCCACCTTGTTTCATAGAACCATAGAATGGTTTGAGTTGGAATAGATCTTAAAGATCATCTAGGTCTACCCGCCCCCCTGCCATGGGCAGGAACATCTCTCACTAAACCAGGTTGCTTTCACACAGTCATCATGGTTGGAAGGGATCTCTGAGATCATTGAGATCAACCACAAAAAAACAAACCAAACAGAAAAAAACCACCCAACCCAACACCCCACCACATCACACCCACCCACAAACCAATAATCTTGGGCACTAGAGCATGTGCCAAAGAGCCATGTCCACATGTTTCTTAAATACCTGCAGGGATGGTGACTCCACCACCTCCCTGGGCAGGCTGTTCCAGTGCCTGACCACTCTCTCAGGAAAGTCATTCTTCTCAAGATCTAATCTAAACCTCCCCTGCCCCAGCCTCAGACTGTTTCCTCTACTCCTGTCATTATTCCCTGGAGAAGAGGCCAACCCCCACCTCTCTACACCCTCCTTTCAGGGAGCTGTAGAGGACAATGAGGTCTCCCCTCAGCCTCCTTTTCTCCAAACTAAACATTCCCTCAGCCTCTCCTCGTAGGACTTGTCCTCCAGACCCTTCACTGGCTTGGTGGCTCTCCTCTGGACATGCTCCAGCCCCTCGATGCCCTTCTTGTGGTGAGGAGTCCAGAACTGAACACAACCCTTGAGGTGAATCCTCCCTCCCCATCCCTCGAGATGCTCACCAAAGCCTCGAACCTGTCCCAACCCCAGACACACGCACACCTCCCCCCCATATGGACACTTGGACCTCCTCAGTTGGCACCTACTTGTTGGGGTCGGCCCCTTTGAAGTACGCGTTGACGGTCTCCGTGAAGGCGGCGGCGACGGGCAGGGTGTCCTGGGCCCCCATGGTGAGGGGGCTGGGTCCCCGCGACGAGCCTAAAAAAGAGCAAAAACCTCCACTTCTTATGTGCAGAGAGAAATGGCACCACTTCCCCCCCACTCCCCTACCCACCCAGGGCTGGGGAGAGGGGGTGCTCACCAACACCCCCAGCCTTGCTTTAGGGGAGAAAACTCCCCCTGACTTTAAAAAAAATAATTAAATTATTTATCCCCTCCACTTCTCCCCCCCCCAAAAAATATAAATACAGCAAGCAAAGAAAATAGAGGAGGAGCCCCGGCCACAAGCATCATGCGGGGCAGCAGTGTCCCCCCCGACGTGGCTCTGGGGGGGCTGCCACACGGCAGGCTTTGCATGACAGTTTTTGCAGTAGGTTTCTGGGCCCCGGCAAGAGGGGTTTTGGGGGGGTTTCTTGTCCCTTGGCCGGAGGCAATGTGGGATTGTTGGAAATGTCCCCTCCGCCGCTGCCTGAACTCCTGCCTGTGGGAACCCCGACCTGCGGGGACCCCTGGGATCAACCCGTGATTTATTATTAAATTAAAAAAAACAAAAAGAAAAAGGGGTGGGGGGATGGGGGGGCACCGTGCTTCTGCAGATGCTATCCAGGCTCTGAAATAATTCATGTTCTCACGCAGGTTTCCCTTTGCTGGCCAGGAATGCCCGTCTTTGAAAAACATTTGGGGATGAAAGCATCGCTGCAGACCCCAGGAAACCCTGCGGAGGTGTGGGACACACACACACACACACACACACACACACACAATGTCCCACTCCCCGTCCCCACTAGTGTCCAGAACCACCTGATGGACGAGGTGCCGAGCCCTCGGACACCCAAAAAAGTCCTAAAGAGGTCACCACCCCCTGCCCTGTCATACCACGTCACCTTGATATATTTTTCCTGCAACACATCATTTTGGAACTCTTTTTCTTTTTTTTTTTTTAAATCACAGCCCTTCCATAAGGACCATTTTGCCCCCAAACCAGCTAAAATAGAATGGCAAAGGTGTCCGGAGGGGCAGCAGACACCCACCACACACCCCCCCCCTTACTCTGCCACCTTCATTTCCAGGGTGTGACTGAGGGGAGGGGAAACAGGCTCTTAATTCAGCCCAGGGTTTTAATTAGAGCGTGCAAGCGGGTGCCAGCTCCGGGCAAAGCCGTGGCCTGGGGGGGCAGGGGGGCGAGGGAAAAGCCAAGGGACGAGCAAAATGCAGCCTGTTCCTGCTGAGCTCCCGCTTTTCCGCTTCCCTTCTCTTCCCAAAACAACCCCCTCTCCCCTTGATTTGCCGCTTTCCCACATTTTGGGGCAGATCTAAGCCATCCGCGGTGGCTTCCGTGCGACGCACAACAAGGTCCCGGGCTTTGCTGCTGCCCATTTTCGGAGAGCAAACAATGGAGGCTGGGTGAAGGCAAACCCAGGATTCACAGCACTTTCCAAAAAATATTAACGCCCCCCCCCCCCCCCCCCCCCCTTCCTTCAGAGATTCAGGGGAATCGGTGATTTCAGCCGCATCCCGCAATGACGATGCTCAGTAAGTGCCCCGTGTCCGTCTGTCCCAGCGCCGGGGATGGACAGACTCAGCATCTCACCACAAACCCGTCACCACACGCATGTTAATTATCCTAATGACCCAGGGGAGGCAGCGGGCGGGGGGGTTCCCCAAACCTTCTGCTTCTGGGGCTCCAGCCCCGAGCTCTGCAGCAGGGACTGGGCAAACAGGTCCCCAAAAGCCACCGACTCCCACAGCCCCACTGTGATGGGTGACAGAGGGGACGTGCAGGGCCCCTGGGGACTGGGGGGGTAACATATTAATTTAATTAATTCTTTCCAGAGACAGCACTGCTGGGGTATCAGAGAGCACATCCTCGCTCCCCACACCCAGATTAATGACCCCGCTCCAGCGCGGCCAATCCAGCCGTGGGATGTTCCCATCCCACCCACCCAGAAATACAGATTAAATTCAAAAACATCAATGTAGACCAGCTTGGGGGGGGGAATAGAGGTACCACCCGGCAGAGGAACACCAGGCTCCTCCTGGCAGGGGAGGGGAGCTGATGAGCAGCAGCAACCCCCCAATCTTTGGAAATACAATCAGGACTTCTTAGGACAGGGAAAAAAATAAAACCACCTTCCAAACATCCAGCTGCAGCCAGGTTTAGCCTAGAGCCTGCCCCACAGCATCGAACGAGGGGTCGGTGCATCTCACCAACGTGCCTTATCCCCAATTTTCACTCTCTCATCTTTTTCCACCCTTTCTCTGGACGTTATCTGGGACTTCATCCTCCAGGAGGAAAAAAAATCACGCGTTCAAGGCTAAACCGTGTCTCTGTTACCAGGCTCAGCTGAACCCGAGTTAATCCCAACAGCAACAAAACATCCCCCGCGTTTCTAATCCGACTTTTTGAATAAAAATCACAGCAATGTTGTTGTCATTCAAGGTTCTCAGTCCCCTCCGCTCTTCCCCCACGAATCTATATATCCTTCTCTTAATGGCCTCAGACACTAAACAGCTTCTTCACTAAAAACTTTAATGTAACAAGAAGAGAATACTCTCTCTATTTTAAGCCCAAAAATTCTTTTCCAGAAACTTGAGAGACAAGTCTAGTTAAAACACATACCGTGGCACGCCTCCACCAAAAATCTGGCTTTCCAGTGACTGCTTCAGAAGTCATTTATAGAAACTTCTCATTTTGGCAAAATGACCTGATAATGCTGGGGGAAAAGATTCCCCTTTATGAAGCTTTGGATCCAGCCATAAGCGGCACACGGGGTTCATTTCCCTTACTTTTTTTTCCTGCAAAAAGGTGGGAAAGGAGGGCAGGGTGCCAGTGTCCCTGCCTGTGCTCCCAGGAGAGCATCACCAAAGCTGCACCGTGGATTTTTCACACACGAACCGACTGCCCCGCGTCCTGCCAACACATGGATCATCACAAAAGAAGAAAAAAAAAAAAACAAATTCAGAAAGGAAAGATAATTTCTCTCCTGGCATTTCATGCCCTGAGTTACAGAAGCCGCACTCAGCAGATCTCCTTTCTCGAGATGAACATTGAAGTTTAGCTTTTTTTTTTTTTTTTTTTTTTAAGTTGGACTCAAAGATTTAGGGCCAGATGAGGAAATCCAGCGAAATAGCTCCTTCCTGGGCTGTGAGAAGGCATGTGGAGCTCCTGCATCCCTGTTGCTGTGCCACTCAGCGCTTTTCATGCTGCCCAAGGGCTCAGCCGGGGAGCAGGGACAACCCCCCCCCTGCTCCAGACCATTCACACCACCAGAACGAAGGCCAAGAATTCAAATATACCTTTCAAAAACATTAATAATGCAAAATGTGCAAGTAAACCCCCAAACACTAGACATGCTAGTGCTAGACTGAGTGAGAGGGAAGGGGATCTCCTCCAAGGTCCTTTCCCAGGTCCAGGCCATCAGAATGGGGACAATTGGAAGGAGGATCATCAGAACAAGGATCATCAGAGCAGGGGCCTCAGGGCTCAGGAGCTGTGGCCGATGAAAAGGCAAGAAGGAGAGAAAGAAGAAACCAACCCCTCCCCGGTCACCACCACCTCCATCCTTGCTGTCCTGGTTTGAGTGACACAGAACTGATTTACCTTCCAAAACCTGGGAAAACTGCACTTTTAGAAGACTCTGATGCCTGAAATTGTGACAGCATTTCCTTTACAGCCAGCTCTGGGGTGTGGATTTCAAGATCTCAGTGGTTTTCGAGGTCATCAAGCTTGGGGACAAGGAGAAGCGAGACCCGGGCACTTGCCCCAAGCTGCCAAGGGGGTTAATCCATCCCATGAACGGCACAGTGCAGAGAAATCAGAAAGTTTGCAGGGTCTTGCAGGGTCCCACAGGGGCTGTCCCTGCGGGGAGGGCACGGCTTCTGCTGGGGAAGGGGCTGGGGACAGGCCTGGGGTGTTCTATATCGACATCGGGATCAATACTGGTTCTTTAGGGTTATTAATGTTCATTATCTGGTCTTATTCTATTAAACCTGTTTATATTCCAGCCTTCAGGTTTCCCAACTCCCTTCCTGGGTGGGGAGGGGTCATCAGGTGAGAGAATAATTGTCCAAACGACAACAAATTGTCCTCAAACCGTGACACTTGCCTTCTGCTGCCACCAGGGCATCCCGCTCACGGAAGCGGGGCTGGCTAAACACAAGCAGCAGGTGCTCGGTGGCCAGGTGGCCCAGTCCCGGGCCACTGGGCTGTTTGCTGGAGGGGACAGGATGTATGGGCAGGTTTGGAGAGCGAGTCCCAGGGGGGACCCTGCTCCCGGAGCATCCCCAGCTGCCCCCAGCCCAACACCACAGCAGCTTCCAAGCAGGTTGTAAAGCACCTATTCCTGCTGCGAGCAAACCTCCCTGCTTTGCTTTGGGGGTTTTTGGGGTTTTTTTAAGAGAAAAATATAGGCACGGTGTCCGAGGCGAGGCTTCCTCCCAAACCTTGCGGCTCTCAGAGCGGGGCCATCCACCCATCGCCCCTGTCTCTGCCCTCCCCGAGAAGTGCTGCTGCTCAGAGGAGCTGCTGTACACCCCAAAACAAGCTTCCCCCCCTCTGCCTCCACCCTCCAAACTCCCCTTCTCATCAGTGAGGGACCCCAAAACCCGCAACGCCTCTGACCACTGCACCCCGGTGGCATTTCAGCTATAAATCTTGGCAGTGCACCCCCTCCCCAAAAAAATGCGAGGGGAGGGGGGGAAGGATGTCAGAGAACCCATCACCCTTCGGTTTTTAATTAATCCCCCTGTGGCACAGCTCGCTCGGGGGGGGAGGGGGGGCTGGGGGGGGAGCAGAAGGAAGCCCTGGTTGACAGAGTCAAGTTCCTCGGCAGCGCAGGCGGTTTTGGTGTCCACCTCAGCCTCGGGAGGAGAACAGTCTTTCGGGTTTGGGTTGTTTTGAGGTTTTTTGGGGGGCGGGGGGGTGTTGTTTTTTGTTTGGGCTTTTTTGATAAACAAACAGGGAAACGGATCATGGAGACAAATCAAATCCAAATCATTCCGGTCGAACTTGCAATGTCATCTAAGTAGCCAGAGCGTTTCACAGCAGGGGAAGCCCGACTGGAGCCTTTTTTTTTTTTTTTTCTTTTCTTTTTATCATTTTTGGAGGACAAAAACCCTGGGAGGCGGAGAGCAAAGAGAGAGGGGAGCAAGTCGGAACCGGGTTTGCTGTGCGCTACTTACCTTCGAAAGTCAAATAAAACTTTCCTCTGTCAAACCAAACGAGGGAAGGCTGTTCATTCTCTGTGTGGCCGGGAGTTGAAGCGGGATGGGAAAGGTTAAGGAAGAGGGAGAGAGAAGGACACAGTGTGAGTCACAGAGCAGGTCATTTATCTCGCTACGGGGAGGGGACGAGGCGCTGCAAAGCCGTTCAGAGCAAGGAGAAAGTTGGGGGGGGGCGGGTTTAAACTTTGGTTTTTGGCTTAGGAAACAGAAAGCAGAAAGCAAAGCTATGGAAGCCCAGATGGAAGAGTACTTTTAAGGATTATTATTTTGGGGGGGTGGGGGGTGTATTCTCTTTTTTGGCTTCTCGGGCCATGCACTGGGCCAGCATACTCTAACCACGCTGACTGGGGCACAGACGCCGGCTCCAGGTCCCTGCCGTGCCACGGGGAGCGTGTGTCCCCCCCGACGGGGATGCTGCCACTGCATCCCGGGGAGGGCGTGCAAAATAACCCCGGGGTGAACGTGAGTTGTTCACCACTGGGTTTTTCAGGGCATGAACAGAGAGAGGCACACAGAGCTGGAGACACCTGGCTGGGATTCTCCCTTTCCCCCCCAGCTCCCTGCGCTCACACCGCCTTCCAAAGCCACTTAGACACCAGGCACTGAGGAAATAATAACAGGGGTGGGAGTGGGGAAAGAAAAATAAAAAATCAAATTAAAAAAAAAGGCTGTTAAATCAACCCTTTTGGATGCAGGAAGGGATGAGCCTTCCACCTCGCCGGCCTTTTTTGCCACTGAGAAACTGTCATGCAAGGTGCTGCGAGCGGTGGGTGCCGGGTGGGGGCCCCCGGCCACCTGCTCCCCAGCCAAAAATGAACCCAAAAACCACCAAAAACCAACCAAAAAAAAGGTCTGGAGAATGCCCCCCCCCTGCTTAGTACAGTACCTGCCGGCGTCTCACAGCGCCTGTCAAACGCGGGCAGTTTGTCAATAAAAGCATCATCTTCTGATAACACAAAGCAGAAGAAACGCCAAGGAAAGAAAAGAAAAAGAATGAAAACACGGCTCCCGAGGGAAACCAGCAGCGCAGTGTGTCAACGGAAAATAAAATAATAAGAATTAAAAAAAAAAAAAAAAAGACAGAGGAGGGGTTTTAACGAGAAAAATAAGGGGAGGGGGGCTCTGACACAGAAATAACAGCGTCTTTCTTTACCATAAATTATTCCGACTGCACATGCAACCACAAGGAAAGCGAACCAGAGCAGCACGGAGGACAAATAAAACCACTTTTCCACATGCTCTTGGACAAACTCCGCCGGACTTTGCCACAGGAGACACGAGACGGGGAGCGTGGTGGAGACAGACGAGGGCTTGGTCGGGGTGTCCCAGCCCTGTGCCGGTCCCATGGGTCCCCTGGTGGTCCCCCACCCGCTGCTGCACCCCTCGACCTGCCCTGAACACCTTTCCCCTCTCTTTTCCCTACATCTGTTGGATAAACCCAGGAATTAGAAGTGCTCCCTTCTCCGACACGGGGGTGCAGCCCAGCCCCGGTGCCCACCCTCGTCCTGCCCAACGGGGAGATGCTTGGGCTTTCCCGGAGCGGCTCCCAAACCCCCCTCTGCCTGCCCCCACCCCCAAGACAGCTTTTCCCAGGCCAAACCCTGGAAACGTGGCACCCCCCGCTGGGTTTGCAGGGCGCTGGGAAGTGCAAAACCTGCAATCCCTGCAGGTTCCCCTGCCCAGGGATGGCCCGGGAGCCCTGATTTCGGTGCTCTTTCAAGGAAAGCCCCCATGGAGAGGGTGGTAGCCACTGGGGCCAGTGGGCACAGCTTCTCATCTCTCCCCCCACCCCCCCCCCACCTCCAGCCACCTCAGCCCTGCTGCTCAGGGTGGGTAGGTCATTAAAAACATCAAGCAGCGCTTTTTTCTTCACTGAAATACGCCTGTTAGAGAGGAAAAAAAAAATATAAATTTTAAACCAACAGCCTAAGGGTTTAAGGCTGCTCAGCCCTCAGGACCAGGCACACCATTCACAGTCGCTCCTCCTGACCTCCTGAAGCCCTCACGACCATCCCTGTCCTCATCCTGGCTGCTCCCCTCCACCAAAACCCTGATTCCCACCCGTGGCCACCGTGCCCACGGGCACTAGCCAAGGCCACCACCAGCGACTCATTGCCAGAGCTGCAGGACAGCGGGCACAGACAGGATCCACACCGGGGATGCTCGGGGCTGGCCAGCCCCTTGCTTCAAATGCATATTTATATTGTTTTGTTGGTTTTGTTGGATTTTTTTGTTTTTCCCAGCAGCATGCCATGACGGTGACCAACAGCCGGCGAACAGGTACAAGCATCTACGACACCTCCAGAGAGAAGCCAACAACAGGATGGAGACGCAGGCGGGAGACTCCAGCAAACCTACGGGGAGGGTTCGGGTGGGCACACGTGGGTGCCCCCCATCCTCTTCCAGCCATCAAGGATGGCCCTGGGGTGGCGATGCCGCTGCCCGAGGTGACCACAGCCAGGAGGGTGGCCGAGCAGACAGGAACACCAAGCCAGCTTTGGGTTTTTTGGGGAGGGCTGGGGTTTCAGCTCTCTCCGTAGAGCCCATCTGCCAGCCCTACGGCAGCCAAAGCTCCTTCCCCGCCACGTGAACCGGGCGTGCTCAGCCCAAAAAAGAAATTAAAAACATGGAAAAAGGAAAAAAAAAAAAAAAAAAAAACCAAAAAAGGAGGAGGGATGTTCCTGGTAGGAGATGGAGCTGTGGGGAGCAAGGGGTGGGATGGCAGGGAGGGATGGAGGGAGAGCCGGCAGCCGGGAAGGAGGGGACAGAAGGGACGGATGGAGAGGGGACAGAGGAGGGAGGACAGGGGGGGACACCCAGCTGGTGGAGCCTGGGAGCTGCCAGCCAGACATTATTTGCATTTCTCATCTCAGGCCCTTGGGGTGGGGGGAGAGGGGGAGGCAGGGGGGTGTTGGCAAAGCCCATGTTTTTCAGGACATTCCTCCAAAAGAAAACGGCAGCACTTTGTTCTGGTCGAGGACGTGTTAAGCTGAGGGTTTGGAAGAGCCTTTTCCAAGACCCCCACTTCCCTCTACCACTTTGAGGGGAAGTATGAATTTAAGACATTCAAAGAGATTTAATGTTAGTTGTCTCCTGGATCCCAAGGTCTGGCTTCCAGCCTCCCTCCCCTCCAAGCTACAAGCATCCCTTGCCAAAAATAAAAAAAGCTTATTTTGACCGAATTTACAGACCATAAGCACGTTTTATATTACATTTCACTTGGGGATAACCTCTACCTTCACCAGACACTCGTTGTTCCCAACGTTTGGAGCTGCTGCAAAGACAGCTCCCCTAGCAACATCCCGTTTGTGAGCCATCGCCCCCCTCCTCAAACCCCTTTTTGCCTTTAAAAACCTGATGAAAATGAACAACCGTGAACCCGGAGAGCAATCAAAGGCTTTGAGGGCTCTTTTCAGAGGCCTCTGGGAGGTAGGAAAGGTGAAAGAACAGCAGTGCTGTGTGTTTTTACCGACGGTGGGAGTGGTGGCCGCGCTCAGGGAATTGGTGGAAGATATGGAAGAAGTACTTTCAGCACGGGCTAAAGGTGCTATCGGAGGAGGGCTGGATGAGTGAATAGGAGGGCTAAAAGGCCTGGACTGTAGAAAAACATAAAATAACAAAAGGTTAAAGAAAAGAAGCACAGCGACATTTGCATCAAACAAACAGAAGCTTTTGCCCGAAACCGTAACTCTCTGTTGGCTTGGGGCAAAATTAAACAACTTTGGTTCTTTTAGTACCCAGGGCGTTCTGGTCTGGACCGAGAAGTATGGCAGAGGATGCCCACCATCTTGAGGATCTAGGCATTTGAAGTCCCCGTCATGGGACTTCATGAGAGACCATGGGATGGATTTAATGCCCACAGCATTGGAAAGGCAGCGGTGCCCACCGTCTGTCAGCTCACTGGGTCCTTATAGATCCCTCAGGGATAATGTGGATGCTTTGGGGAAAATAGGTTTCCCAGAGAGGTGCCCCAGAGGATGCCCCATCCCTGGAATAAGCCAAGGAGAAGGTTCTGAGCAACCCGGACAAGTTGAAGAAGCTGTGGTTGCCCCATCCCTGGAGGGGTTCAAGGGCAGGTTGGAGGGGGCTTGGAGCAACCTGGTGTGGTGGGAGGTGTCCCTGCCCAGGGCAGAGGGGTTGGAACCAGATGGACTTTAATGTCCCTTCCAACCCAAACTGTTGTATGATTCTGTAACTTTACATCCATAACATCGATATAAAAATTCTCCACAACTTACCCAAAGCACGTGGGACACCTCCCAGCTCAATGCCCTTCCCAGGGCAGACCCCTACTGCTTTACCCGGAGTGGCCGGGCTCGGTCAGACCCTCACCACCCTTTTCACACCCATTTTATGCCTTTACCATAATCTCAAACCACCACTTGCTATTTTCCCCACGTGTAATCTGTGAGCAAACTACAGGAAACTCCAGCCAGCCCAGGCAGCACCTGCTGATTACTCGCCCTTAATGACTTGCTCCGCTCCGTTAACCCATCCCACTGGGCTGCACAAATGCAGACCCCCTCCCTGACCCCCCCTCCCACCCCAGCCACGCACAGAGCCCCACCCCACACCACGCTCCCATGGTGAACATACCACATCGGCGACGGTGGGCTTGCCGGGGGGCAGCTTGGGCCGGGAGGGTGGCCGGGGGGGTGGCGGTGGGGGGGTGCCACACGCGGCCAGCGGCGTGCCAGGACGAGCCGGGGAGGAGGAACCTGCAAGAAACAGGAGCCATCAGTGTGCCACAGGCTGGTCCCCATAGCCTTTCCCCCCCTCCCCGACCCCTATCTGGAACCAATGTCTTCTCCCCCAGGAGCCTGGGGGCCACACACACCCTGCAGAAGGTCTCCTTGGTCATCGCTCAAGAGTTTTTTGGGATTGCCATTACCCTCCTTGCTGGGTACCTTGCTCCCCCCCCCAGCATGATTATTGGAGGAATCTCACAGTTTTATCTAAAGAACAGCAATATGGGCAGGTGAAAAATGATGTGCTGAGAAGGAGTTCAAGCCCCACAGCACCCGGGGCCGATGCCAGAGGTCCCTGAGCATCCCGGCCGGCCACCATGGGGCTAAAGGGTCCCAGCAAGAGGGACAAAGCTTTGTCCAAGCAAAGCAGAGGAAGAACAAGGCCAGCACCAAGCCTTTCCCAACCCTCTGGAAGAGTTTCAGAGAACTTGCCTTGGAGTTCACGTGTCCCCATCAGCTGCTGCCTTGATGCAAAGGGGGACTTAGAATCATAAAATCATTTGAGTTGGGAGGGACCTTAAAGATCATCTGTATCCAACCCCCCTGCCCTGGGCAGGGCCACCTCCCACCAGACCAGGTTGCTCCAAGCCCCCTCCAGCCTGCCCTTGAACCCCTCCAGGGATGGAGCATCCATGACTTCTCTGGACAACCTGTTTCAGGCTCTCACCACCCTCACACCAAAGAATTTCTTGCAATTAAACAGAAATTTTACAGATACTTAAGAGGACACCCAGCAGAATATTTTCTTCCATGTACAGAAATTCCTTTTGGGATAAACTGAGCAATAATTGGGGCTGTACAGAACAGTCAGGCATTGCAGCAAGACAAGAGGGGCAGCAGGAACAGGGCCAGGGGGGGCTGCAGACCCCCTTGTGCAGCCCCAAAGGCTGAGCTGGCCTTTGCCAACAGCCCCCATAGAGCACAGCAGAGCCCTGCCACCTGCAGAGTGTTTTTCTCCCAGTGCCCCTAAGGTGATGGCTCCAGCTTCATTTCTCCCCTGCTTACAGGAGAATCAGCGACCTAAGGATTTTGGGTAATAGCTCAGATTAAGGAAATTCCAACACTAGGTCTACAGAAAGGAGAGGGAGAGGTAAATGATAGAAGGCTGAGGTGAGAGAAGGGCTTGTTTCAAGAGAGTAAATCCTGGCTGTTCATTTGCACAACTCCAAAAACTCAAGCCGTTTTTATTTAGAAGCCTAATTTGGGAACCAAAGTTTGAATTTTTCCCTTCCTTATCCCAATAAAAGCCTGACAACCCAGAAATTTTTCAGGGAAAGCGCTGAACAAGTGGCACAAGACAGAGACTTAGGGGGGTGCGTTTTGCCCCGGCTCAGGAGCAGCCACCAGCTGGCCAAAACCCTGCCAGACACCAGCTTTCATCAAGAAGATTTATTTTTAAAGTATTTGAGGTCCCTAGAAGACGGATGTACCTCTAGGTGTGGCAGCACGTTGTAAATCAGCACACAGTCAGGAGGCTGCTGGGATGCTGGTCCCCAGCCCTGCCTCGGTGGTACCCAGGCTCCCACGGGATGGGATGGCAGGAGGGTGTCCAGTGATGGCTCTGCCCCATGGCATCCCAAAACTGGTCACCCACCGGGGCCAGATGCAGCGAGTGGGAAGGGTGTGGGACCCGCCTCACCCACCCACCCACAGGATGTACGTGATTTTTTTATACATGCATTATCTCAACACTCTGCATTTTCACAGCTCGTCAGCCCACGCTGGGCTGGGTAAGGCTGAGGCTGTAACGGGGCCAAGCAGAGATGGGAGATGATTCTGGGGAAGAGAGGCAGACCTTCCCCAGCAGGAACCTGGCTCCATCCAGCCCCTGACTCCTCCCAGGGGGGTTTCTCCATCCATCCATCCCCATCTCTGCTCACCCAAGGCAGTCATGGAGAGCAAGTCGAGGTAGAGAGCGGGGTAGGAAGAAACTTGAGGTTTCCTACTGCCCACGTCCCAGAAAAGTCCCAGTTCCCACCAGTGCCACCAGGGTCTGGATGTTACAGCCCCCAGCAACCGGCCCAGCACAGACCCCAACCCACCCCCCCACCCCCCAGCCGGCACAGAAAAGCCACCACCACGGAAGCAAAGCCACACTTGAAGCGACAGCCACGCTTGGGGGGACACCCCCAGCAGCCCCACACCTACCCCCCCCCCCCAGAGGTGGCAAACCCCCCAAAGCAGAGGGCACAGCTCTCAAGCTCATATAAGGCTGGTGACAGTGGTTGGGCACCCACATCATCTCCCTGCCTATCAAACCTACGGGCTTCTGCCCTGGTGAGGGGTTTCTCCAGCCCCAGCTGGGCCTCCACGCTCTCTCAGAGCCGTGCCACCTCCGAGCTGAGAGTTAGGAGGTGACAGGGGGTGGCGACCCCTCCGTCTGCAACAGCTTCAAACCCCTCCCTGGCTCTCAGGTTTGCTCAGGTTATTTGCCCGAGATGTTTCCCCCTGCGTTCACTCTGAAGCCTACTGAGGACAGAGCTGCAGCACCGGCAGCCCTATGGCCCACCTCGCGGCGGGGCACGTTGGGGGCTCACGGGAGCTTTAGGGGGACCCATCCGAGCATCAGACACGCAGCGGGGAGCGGGGAGAGGACACAGGAGGCTGAGGGCAGACGCTGGACGTGGAAGCACGAGACGGCGGGCGCCGGGCACAGGCACAACCAGGCGGGAGGGGACGGCGGATGCGGTCACGGCCACACCGAAGCACAGCCAAGACGTACCGCTGGTGCTTCCCGTGCCGCTGCTGGCCCCCGGTCCGGGCGAGGAGACCACCGTGCGGTAGGTGGGCGGCGGAGGGGGCGGCGGGGTGGCTCTTTGTCCCAGCCCAAAATCTTTGGGAGAGGCGACCGGCTCCGCGTTATCATCCTTAACCTTCTTGTGAACCTCTTCCAGGTGGAGCGGCGAGGGGAGCGGGCGGGAGGGCTCGGCCACCGCACCATCGGCCGGGTTGCCCGCTGCCACCGGTGGCGACCCCGTTTTTTCCCGGGCTGGCAACTCCGGAGTCGCGTTTTCCGGGGATGGATCGGAAAAATTGACCCACTTAACTTCTGCGTTAGCAGCAGTAGACTTGGGGGAGAGCACGGGGCCAAAAATGCTGTCCACGTCATTGATGGACGGAAGTTTGTCCCGTTTGAGCTCTGCTGCTGTCTGGTCCCCTCCTGCGGTCAAAGCAGTTTATTTGACACTTAGCATTCACCCAGAGAGCTGCGGCCCCACACACGAGTCTCTGCGGGGCTCTACGCCAGCTACTGCCTGCTTTGAAAAGCAAAATGTTTTCTTATAAGCTGCCGGGGAATATAATTCATGTGCGAGGGAGTTTCTACGCCGGGATGTGCCATGGACCAGGCTGGGGAGAAATACCGACAGCGTGGGAGGGAGAGCATGCACCGCAAGCCAAGCCCACCTCCTCCTCCTCCTCCTCCTCCTCCTCCATCACCCCCTCTAGCCTCCCCAAATTTGCAGCAGGCTCCCAGCCTCCCTTACAGGTTGTCAAAACAGCAGCATCGTGTCACGATCATCACTCTGAGTTATCAGTAGATAATGAAATTACGCATTCTGCCCTGAACCTAAAGCACTCTTGCCCACTTCACTATATATATATATATAAAAATATATATATTTTAACATGCTGGCACTGGGCATGCAGTAGGGAAGCAGAGAGGGTGTATGCATTTCAGTTGGAAGCAGCAGCAGACAGAAGTAGCTTAGGGCTCTACTCGCCCATTGAGCTACCTCAGTGTCCATATCCAGAGCCAACACGGAGATGGGATCCATCAGCAAAACGTGACACATCCAGAGGAGGGAGATCCTCCATCCTCCCTCTCCTGCCCCATTTCCTTGCATTTTTCTTTCCCTCAGCCCCTGCTCCTTCCAAGTGCATTCTGCTAAAACTCATGTGCCCCCCACCCCAGGCTCCTCACGTCACATCCCACCCCGGCTCCTGCGCTCGGGGGAGCCATCTGAGCTTCTACGGTGAGGGAATAAAATACAGTTTTGCTGAAACAGGGAAGAAAAGGAAAAAATAAATAAAAATAATAGGCCTCTGCCACTTGCTTTACTTTCTGCACAGGCTGAAGCGTGTGGCCAGCCAGACCCCAGCAAATCACAGAATCTTCGTGGTTGGAAGGGACCTTTGAGATCATTGAGTCCAACCATACACACACACACCAAAAAAAAACCAACCAACCCCAAACAAACAAATAAAACCTCACAGGGGGCTGGGCACTGCATTTGCTGGTGTTGATGGATCTAGGTGTGTAGGTGAACACCCTGACAGTCTGGCTGCTTCCATAAATAGAAAAAGAAAATTAAAATAATCAAGAAAGGGGAGCATGAATGAAATACTGGTGGATGGAGGAGTAAGCTTGGCTCATGGATTTCTCCATGGCGATGTTAATAACACCCCGAGGTGCTCTGTGTGTGTGTGTGTGTCCATACAGTGTCCTGTCCAAAGACATCCATCCCCAAAACCTGCCCCTGCAGCAGACAGCACCCACCAGCAACATGAATTATATGCTTATAAGTGCTTTCCATCCCTTCCTTTACTCCAGGTACCATTCCATTCTCCCTCCCCTCCACTCACCCCCACCTGCCAGCCCCGTCTGCAGAACTGGAGGGGGGGTTTCCCCACCCTCCCATGGCAGCAGCAGGAACTGGGGAGGGCAGGAGCAGCCCCCCAACACAGCCAGGAGCCACATACCCCCTTATTTCATAAGCAGCGCTGCTCCAGGCAATAGCAATGCTCTAATTATTCCCAATTTTCAGCAGGACTTTAAGGAGAGTGTTGCTTTTCGTGTCTAAAAGTGACCAATATCAAAGCTGGGGGGGAGGGAGAGGGCACTAATTTACTAATTTCACCAGGGTGACACTGGCTGGGGAGTCAAAAGGTGTCTTTGCACCGCTCTAAAGCATCGCCCCGACCACAGCATCCTCTAGAAGCGCCGCGAATGCGAAGGGAAGAGGATGCCAAAAGGGACAAATCCGTGTCCAAAACGCAGCCACAGGGACCCGACGCTCCCCCCTCCCCAGGGCAGCCCCCCCAGGCTGTGGCTTGCTCTACCAGGGCTGGGCGAGGGTCAGCAGCACCGAGCTTTTACCTATTCCCACCGTCAGAGGGGAGCCGGTGCGCGGCGGCGTGGCCGGGATGTTTTTCGGTGGGAGTGGTGGAGGGGCTGCAAAACAGAGCAGAGGGGAAGAAAAAAAATTACATTAATAATAATAATAGAACATCATACAAATAAATCCGTGGTGGTGCATTAGGACCTCCCACCCCCCCAAAAAAGTTTGCTGGGAAACGAGGGACGTGGCAGCGTGTGGCCGAGGGATCACTTCTGAGCCAGGAATATCCCCTGCAGCCCCGGGGGTTTGTGGAGTTTTGTTGAGCCTTTTTTGTTGGGTTTTATGTTTTTTGGTGCTGTTCTTATTATTATCTTTGACCCCATGCTTTAAAAACCTGAATTACTGTTTTAATGAAAACCTGTAGGCTCTGAGGCATGTATCTGCCTCCACGTTTCTCATGTGCCCATCCCACGTGGATCCGGGAGGAGGAGAGGGATTAATTAACCCAGCACTGATTTACAGGGGCTTTTTTTGCAGATATAAATAGCATCCGCGGCCGAACCTCCTGGAGGAGCAGCCCGGGAGGCACCGTGTGGTTGGCAATCACTTCCATCACAAGTGTCACCATCCCTTTGTGAGCTCCTGATGTGGCCAGAGGTGGCCCTGGCCTTGGGAATGGGCACTCCCAATGATCTGCCACCAGTGGCACCAGGGCTGGGGGTGGGTTTGGCATCAAATAGTGCTCATGGCTACTGAGGGGGGGAAAGGAGCAGGGAATAAGGAAAGAATGGCTTTGTCACTAGGGAGGAGGAAAGGATGCGGGTCTCCCACCTGCCCCAGGCAACGGGGAAAGTTGCAAGTTAAAACGGGGTTTGGGCTCTGTTGCCTTTTCTTGCATTAGCCCAGAGAAACCGGTGCTTCCAACTTTTTCAGCCCAATAACTGCATCATTAACATGAGTGATCAGGGATTCCTTGCCTCCTCTGAACCTTCTAAAGCTAAACCTTTAAAGCTAAACCTCCAGGGGTTTAACTGCTGGCTCCATACAAGCCACTTGCTCTAGCCAGAGGATGCGCATCATGTCTCCCACCCTGGGTACCATCCACCCCACCCCATTCCCATCAGCCCCTGGGTACCATCCACCCTATCCCATCCCCTGTCCTTCCTCCACCCCTAGAACCAAGCCAGGGAAATAAAAACCCTCTGACTCTCTCTACAATCAAAACGTTACAGAATTGCACTGTACCAGGGGTCTGGATGAAGAAAAGTAAAAGATTCGGTTTGATTTCTGTATCTAATTTCCTTTCTTTTCCACGATAACCTGCACGCTCACTTACTTCCAGTTGGGAAAGGTCTCGGTAGCTTTGGGGACTCGACGCTGGCGTTGACGGGCTGGACTGAGCCCCATATCTCAGGCTGATCTAGAGTAGCTGAAAAATCAAAAAATAAATAAACACACATGCAAGGGCATCCACAAAACTATTTTCTTACAAACACCAAAACACACAGATGAGACACTGTTCATCTGAGGCTTGTAAAGAGAGGAAAATAAATAGTGACAGAATCCTCTCATTAATTAAAGACAGGGGCTTTCCTGTAATGTTAGGTAATTACAAGCTTGCCTGATTCTTAGACAGGACACGCAATTAGTTTGACACTCATGCTGCTTGACAAACAAAACAATGCTGCTTATGTGTTTGGAGGCTTATTAAAGTAAGTGAAAAATTGCATTAATTGCATAAAAAAAAATCTGGAATTTTAGGATACACAGAAAAAAACACCAAAGCATTAAAATGTAAAGATGCAGTTATATTCACAGAGGGTGGAGGGGAAAAATTCTCTTCTGCATCTCATTTTTTTGTTGTTGGGTTGTTTGGGTTTTTTTAGCCTATGTGGAGACAAAACATAGTTTTGATTAAAAGAATGAAGCAGAGTCATTAATTACTAGGCATAATGAGGGTACAAGTGGCAGCGACCACGTCCCCATAGCTGAGGGGAGCTGGGAAGAGGAGGAGGAGACCTCTCCAGGAACAAACCTCTCCAGCGGGTGAATGAGGTCTTGCTTTGGGGAGAACAAGCCCAGATCGCTGCCTGTTTTGTAATATTTGTTAAATATTAGCATTAATACCCTGCTGTCTTTCAGGATCACTCTCAAGACCATGTAATTAACTGATTGGCTCAAATACTTGCTCCATTTCCCTATAGCCCATATAAACCCCAACCTCACGCTGCTGGTAATGCAACTTCACGTTCTGATTTAATTGGTTTTTTGCCCCTCCTTGGAGAGCAGGGTTGGCCACCAGGGCTTGCTGGTCCCCCAGGGCCAGGGGACACTGCCAGGAGATGCCACCACCCCGTGTCCCCCCCCAGACCCACCATCCAACTTCTGCTCCTCAAACGCCGACTCCAGCGGGGGCCCGAAGAGCGGTGCCAGCGCGGCAGGGTCCTCCCCGGTTTTCTTGCTGAGGGACAAGACAAGGGCAGAGGAACATCCTGAGGTTTGGGTTTGTACTCAAACCTGGCATTTCAGTACCAATGTGGGAATTTTCAGGGGGTGTTTAAGTCCTAAACTGAGCAGCACCTGGCAAAACACAGGGTTTCAGGCAGAGAAAAAGGAGAGAAAATGGATTTAAATCCACTTGGCGGCCGGTCACAAGTGGTGTGCCTCAGGGCTCAGTGCTGGGACCAGTTCTGTTTAACATCTTTATTGATGATCTAGATAAGGACATAGGGTGTATCATCAGCAAACTCGCAGATGACACCAAGTTAAGCAGGAGTCTTGATTCACATGAGGATGGGGAAGCTCTACAGAGAGACTTGGACAGATTAGATCATTAGGCCAACATTCATGGCATGAGCTTCAACAAGGCCAAGTGCCAGGTCCTGCACTTGGGCCAGAATAACCCTCTGCACCACTACAGGCTGGGGGAAGTGTGGCTGGAGCTGCCTGGCAGAAGAAGACCTGGGGGTTCTCATTGACAAGCAGCTGAATATGAGCCGGCATGTGCCCAGGTGGCCAAGAAAGCCAAGGGCATCCTGGCTTGGATTAGAAATAGTGTGACCGCGGGACCCGTTCCAACAGGTCCATGTCCTTCTTGTGTTGAGGACTCCAAAGCTGGACACTGTGCTCATGAGACCCCACCTGGAGCTCTGAGTAGAGGAGCAGAATCACCTCCCATGACTCGCTGGCCACACTTCTCTTGATGCAGCCCAGGAGGGGGTTGACTCTCTGGGCTGCCAGTGCACATTGCCAGCTCATGTTGAGCTTCTCATCCACCAACACCACCCCCCACGTCCTTCTCCTCAGGGCATTCTCTACCCAACCTGGATTTGTGCCTGGGATTGCCACATCCCACGTGCAGGACCCTGCACTTGGTTGAACTTCATGCGGTTTGCACGAGCCCACCTCTCCAGCCTGCCCAGGTCCCTCTGGAAAAGTCATTCTGGGTTTGACATGAAAAAAAGGTCAAAATCCAGAGCTGAAGACAGATGCTTCCCATTCAGCAGTGGCGCAAATGTGCTATTGCCCATCAGAACCTTTAAAAATCCCATCGGTGTGATGTGCCTGTGTTAATTAATTATTCTGATGGAGTCTCTACTGACCTGGTGGGGTCTGGCGTCGGTGTGGAGCGCCGGGGCCGTGCGATCTCCTCACCTGCGGCACAGGATGGACAGCGTGGGGTTAGAGCCATCCCCCCTTGTCCCCCCAGCCCATGTTGGCAGGAGGGCTCACACCAGATGTGCCACTGGCACAGCACGTGTCCCATCCCACACCTGCTATGGAGACACTGGCAGAAAAAGGTCCGCTTTATTAATTCAGATTTATTTCTGCAGGGAGCTGGACTGGGGAGCCACACTGTTTCTATAGGCTACCCCAAGGATGTCCCATATGGGCATCTTTAAGGAAGACATTTGGGTACCATCATTTCTGCCAGGATCATTTTAAAGCAGAATTAACCCACCCATCCCCATCCCAAAAACACCCACCACCTATCCCCCTGCCATAACTTCTTGAAGTTATACTCACTGGATAAATTCCTTTTAATCGTGCCCTGGAATTAGAAACACACGAGGTAAGTGGGATGCAGAGGGACACGGGCACATGGCAGTTGTCACCCGAGGAAGGACACAGCGGGAGCAAAGCAGCCCAGCAGCCCTGTCAGGGGTTGCCTGCTCTAGGAGGACATTACTGCAGGTGGCTGAAACATGCCCAGCTACACCTGTGCCTTGGGAAATCCCAGCAGAGAGGGAGCAGAAAAACCCTACCTAGATGGTTTTGGGCCACCTGAAGCCATCACCAGGCAGTGCTGCCTTCACAGCCATCCTGATGGCCAGTGGCTTACGGGGGTCACTGACACCCTCCCCATTGTTAGACTTGGCATAAACCTCAATTCCTCAGGTTTGATGGCTGCAAACCAATCTAAGCCAAGCAATGTGTTTTTAGCAGTGGAAATCCTCGCTCTTGCCACGCCACACACACGTGCCCGCACACAGCAAAAGCCAGCACCCCCCCCAAGACTGGGGCTGCACAGCAGAGAGGCGAGCAGGGGTACCCCAGGACCACAAGCATGGTCCTCGGGGATGGGAGGATGCAGGTGGAGCCGTGGAGGATGCTCATCATCAAGGACACCTTCGCATCAGTTGAGGAGGGGGACAGGACCCCACCATCACCTGGGGTCACACAAGGTGGGGGCTAATGGCACTGGCAGCCTGATCCCCTTCCTCTAAGCTCACCACGTCACCCCAGCAAAGACTCAGACCCCCACCAGCACCCCCAGACCTGGAGCAGGGGAGGGGGGACAGGTCCTTACCGGGCTGCGCCGCTGTGGTCAGCGAGAAGGAAGAGAGAAGAGACACCTGGTCAGAGAGTGACAGGTCAGCGCCCCGAGTCCCCCAACACCCCTCGCACCCCTCCAGTGCCAGGGGGAGTGTGTCCTCCTCCACAGCCCCCAGCCCCGCCACCAGGAGCTCCCACCAGCTGGTGGGTCACCCCGGGTACAGGGCAGGGGGAGAACAGTGTCTGGAGGGACCCCAAACCCCCTGGAATTGCTGGATTTCCCCATTTTGGGCTCAAAACAGTCCAAAGCCCAGTTCTCCCAGGGGAGCCATCACCATCACATATGACAGTATGACATACCCTCTGATGGGTTTTTCTGCCTTCTCGTACCTTTAAATGCACAATGATGTACCCAAAACGTGTCCAGATAAAAGCTGAGCCCTTACACATCTTGTCCAAAACCACTAGCTCTTTCACCCAAACTACACCCCCAGACTACGTACATCCAAAGCAAAAGGCAGCCTATTTTAAAACATTCTAAGTTAAATCAAGGGAGAAGGAGAATGATAAACATCGCGCCTTCCCAAACAGATTTGTTATTTGCGTTTTACATTTCAGCTCTAGCAACATGCAAAACAGGGACTGTGCAAACAAGAGAACAGGAGATTGTGTTAAAAAAATGTTGTAAGAGAGGGTAAAAAAAAAAAAAACCAACCACAACAGTACTTCTTACCGGACTTTTCCTCTAAAAGAATGCAGAAAAAAAAAATAAAAGAAGAAAATGAGAATATAAGATATTTTCTACAAAGGGATAACAGAGAAATAAAAGATTTGTATTACGACCAGAAGCATCAGGTGTGTAACTGTTAAACACACAGCAAAGCGGAGTCGTGGGCGCATCCAGCCAGGCCGCCGACCCTTCGGACAGGAGATCGGAGTCAGAGAGAGAACATATAGAAATATAAAACCTATGGGCAGCTGAGCTGTCTCATGGAAAGGATTTGCATGCTTTCCCCTTATCGGGCACTGTTAGCTATAGAAAAGCTATAGAAAAAGGCTTTTTCCCAGCTTGGTTCACTTTGTTTTGGAAGAGTCCCTACGAGAGGAAAGTCAAAAGCATGATTTTACCCCCCAGGTGCTTTAATTTAAGGCTATTCCCCATCACCTGCACCCACTGACTATTTTTTCACACCGTTACAAATCCCCCAACTCCTGGGGCTGATTTTCATGGAGCCAAGAGCAAAGTGGACAGGAACTGGTGGGATGGAGCAGGGTGGAGGGTGGGAGGTCTGGAGATGCTGGTCCGGTTCGTGGCACTACCTGCATGTTTCTCCTCAAGAAATGAGACCTGAGCTACTGGGCTTCGGGCAGGGGTTGCAGCTGACACCAGTTTACACCGGTATCTCCAGTTTTCTTCTTATCTTCAAGTTCAATTTCCTGTGCAACATGCTCTAGGTAGACCCACTCTGGCAGGAGGGTTGGACTAGATGATCTCCAGAGGTCCCTTCCAACCCCATATGATTCTATGATTAAGGCACCATAACTTGCACCCCAAGGGGTTGGGGAAGACACTGCCTACGGACATGGCATCTCCCATCCTGCTGCTCTCTCCCAGGAGAGGCCAGTGCACAGGAAGGATGGAGCAGCTAGTTTTGGAGAGAAACCAAGCCCGGGACGAGGGCAGGGACCCAGACAGCAAAGCATGGAATATCCCATGGATGCAAAACTCCTTCAGACATCTCCTGCCCCGGGGAACTGGTGCTTTCCCGGACGCTTGCCAGGACTCGGTGTGCTCGGCAGTGGCACCGCTCACCTCCCCATCTGGGCCCTTTGGCTCCCTACCCCGGAGCTTGGATGCCGACCCAGGGAAGCAGCACGGCTCCTTCTGTTCCTCCTGGCACAGGGCTTTTCCCCGAGCCCTTGGGGCTGAGCAGAGCACGTCTGCACCGCTTTACGGGGAGGCACCATCTCCAGCCTTGGCTCTGCTCTGCCAGCGGTGGCAGCAGGGACAGGGATTTCCCCCCAAGGAAAGCACAGAGCATCCCAACCCAGTGCCCAAAGGGCAGGATCCAGACCACACCACGCTGACACACACAGGGGCTAAATCCTTCCTAACCGATGGCAAAACTCTCCCTGATGTCAGTGGGGAAAACATCACGGAGAAGAGGAGACACAGAATGGTTGGGGTTGGAAGGGACCTTGAAGATCATCCAGTCCCACCCCCTGCTCTGGGCAGGGACACCTCCCACCGGATGAGGTTGCTCAAAGCCTCATCCAACCTGGACTCGAACCCCTCCAAGGTTGGGGTCACATCTAGAAAAATGCACATTTTGTGGGTTTTGCCTCCCTGGAAAATGCAAGGTGCAGAAGAACCACATCAGCCTAATCTTCACATAGCAGTGCAAAACTATTTCATCATATCTATTCTATCATATCTATCATATTCTATCTATATCCATTCTATTTCATCATAGAATTGCCAAGGTTGGAAGGGACTTTTCAGATCAAGTCCAACCATCAACCCAACACTGACAAAAAACATCAGCAAGAATAAAAATAATCATGGAACTTTGGACTGCTGGGAGCTGAGCGTAACCATTTGATGGTTTCCTGACAGATCTTTATTTATTGCCAGAGACAACGTTCCTTTATGGTTTTTGGCTAGATTCTCTGAGGGGCCTACACCTCAGGCTGCACTACACAACCAATGAGTGGCTACTCCTCGTCTCTGCCACCAGCTGCCCCCCGGGACAGGCGAGTGCCCTGTGGTGCCCAGAGGGACCTGCTGCCACCAGGGGATGCAGAAATAAAAGCCTCAATGGAAGGAGAATGCACAAAGTAGAAACCCCATCAATAAATACTTAGTGCTTTCCCAACTCTGTTTTCAGAAGGTTGCACTACTTCCTCTCTCCTCCCAAAATAATGTTTTCTCCTCCATTACAGACATATACACATGTGAGCACCAAAGTGCTGGGGTCACCACTCCACAAGACCAAAATTAGCTTGGTTTTGCAATAAGAAATTCAGAAATTCAGGGGGGGGTGTTGTTTGTTTTTTTTTTCCTTCTCTTAATCAGAAATACCCACCTATTTGGCAAATAATTGCCAGTCTCCAACACTCCCCCATCCTTCATTTGCTTAATTTTGGTGGGGTTTTTTTGTTGTGGATTTTTTGGGTGGTGTTTTCCCCTTTTTTTTTGGTGGCGGAGGGGAGTTTCCCAATGCAGCCAACTGCTGTTTTTAGCCCTCGAAGATTTGAAACTCCCTGGTCACACCACAAAAAGCAGCCAGAAGTGCCCGTTGCTAAAGAGACCTGGCATCGGGGGGAAGCAGAGCCCTGACGGAGGGACTCGGTATTTCCAAGGACGGTGACTTGTCACAGAATCTTTCACTAAAATTGGTGACATCGCATTGATTTGCCACAAAGAAATAAATCGCAGTAATTCTATTTCCCCTTCGCTTTGAGATTCATTCACGCTTCAGAAACAGGCTAATTATAAACCACAGAAAGATTCATCTCAAAAGACACTGTTGCCCACACCAAAGCCCACTGAAAGGCAAAAATCATATCTTTTCAAGGCTGAACAGATTGGGATGAGATGACAGAAATCTTGACAAGCCTTAGAAATACCAAAGGGTGATGGTATTTATACCCAGAGGGACTAAGGAGACAAGATCTTTCCCTCCAGAACCCCTGATCCATCCTCGGGGTAAGAAATGTCCCTCCATTATGAAAACCCCACGGATGTTCTACCTGTCCTGGGAATCAGGGCAAGACCCGTCCAATTTATGTCTTGAATTTCATCCACATTGAAAAAAAGGGAGAAAATAAGAGAATGATCCAAGCTGCCTTGTTTTATGAGCGGCAAAGAGAATTTTTCAGACATTTTGAACTGGAAACGTCACCACAATACAGCTGAGATCTCCTTGCAGCCACGTCATTGCCTCTATACAGCCTAGACCCTCTAAATAAAGACACATATGCAAATGTAGCCATTGGCACCTAAGGCAGAGCCCCCCTTCTCCCTCAACGAGCCCCACGGAGCATCACAGCTTTGGCAACCAGGGGAAGAGATGGAGACACCAAGGACTCACCACGGGGGATGGAGAAAGTGCAATGTTGCCTATGGATGCCTTCAGCTCGTCCACTGTCGCCGCGCTCTTCAGGACGTCTTTAGCCTGCAAAGGCTTGATCTTGATGTTGAACTTCTTGTGCGCCTCCTCTTCCTCTTCCGATTCGCTGGAGGAGTAGAAGTGCTTTCCTTTGGTAGGTAGAGCACAGTTAAAGAAGGTTTCCTTTTGCTGTCAGAGCATCCAAAGGCTCAAACCTTCCTGAAAAGTGAGAATTAGGTATTCCCAAAACGCTTATCCCAAACGCCCCAGGGTGGGACCAGCTTTTCCTCCTCCAGCTGCGAGGAGGCATCTGAAAACCTGCCACCAGCCTGAGAACTGGAGCTCTGCCCATCAACATCTCCCCACCCCTTAGAGGGGCACAATTATGGGAGCTGCAAATTGGTCTTTGCTCATTTTACTGCCACGCAGAGCATTTCTGTCCCAAAACAGCATCATCTGTGACGAAGCTGTCCCACCCGCAGACGAGGTGGGACATTGGGGTGTCCCTCATGGGGATACTTCCAAGGGTCATTCCCGCTGGGACATTCCTTTCACTGCTCCCACCTCCTCCTCATTTCATAGCACCCAATCAAAGGCAAATAAAATCACTCTCTGCTTTACTGCCTCAGCTCACTCCCCCTGGGAGCCAGTGTTAGCTGTGGAGTGACAGCTCGGAAGGAAAATATAAAGGGAGAAAATTGATGATGATGATGATGATAATAATAACAATAAAAAAAAAAATAGCCAGTGGCCTGCCCACCAACCCCAGCTCATCTTATGGTCTGCAAACCAAGAGGCAAAGCCAACAACAAAGGATATAGCCTGGTTCCTCGGGTCGGATGCTGTATCCTTCCTCATCGAGCTCAGGTGAATTCTGAAGAGGACACACAAAAAGGAATAAAATAAAAAAAAAAAAAAAAAACAAACCACAACCAGAAAAACCCACCCCAAACCCCAAAGGATTAGGAAGCAGATAGATTTTCCACAGGGAAGATTTCGCAATGTTCAATTTTTGCAGAGAATTTTCTGCCATGCTTGGTTGACACCCAGGGTTTTCTCCCAGTAACTGTGATGTCCTGCAGGTGTGGGCAGCGCTCTCCTCACCTGCAGGGCATCAGGCACTGGAGCCACCCAGTTTCTGGGTAGTTTTAAGCTATTTAATTAACACAGAGATACAAAATACCTATCTGGACACAACAAACACCTGGACATCACCCAAAACGGCCATGGCCACCCAGAAAACCAAAACGGTGGTATGGGGGTGCAGCCAGGGTCCCCCGTTGGGAGATGGGCAGAGGGAGGGGAGGCTCCAGGGGACACTTACGTATCTGTCCCAGTCAATCTCTGCGTAAAATCCATTCGGGGCCCCATTTGTCTTCTTCTGCAACACATTGGAAAAGAAAATTCCCAAGGTTTGGGTTAGGGAAACAAGAATACAGTGTACCTCCCAGGTGGGCACTGGCTGGGGTGTTTCAGACCATGGGGAGACCTGGCGGAACCAGGGGCTCCTGATGCCCACTGAGCACCCCTGTTTATCAGGAAATAAAGACTTTCCACAGAAGACACTGGAAGAAGGGTTGGGTTTACACTATTCAGGAGCCAAACGGGGACAAAGCACGCTGGTTTCAGTGGTAAGAGGGGTCTGGGCTGAGCTGGGTGGGATGTGGTGTTAGTGCACATCATGACACACCGACAACACACACACAGGTTATTGCTGCTTCGGACAGAGGGGGGGCTGGTTTGGGAGGAGGCTTTGGGCATCCATCACCTGTGGGACCCTCTGCTGGTCTGCTCTGGGCATCCAAAAAAAACTACCCAAAGCCAGAGACTAAAGTTAGTCTGCGTTGTCAATTTTGGGCACCTAAATTAGATAATAATCCAGTTCCTTTCAGCTGCCAGAGGTAGCACTGCCTCCCCAGCACCCCCTGCCAAGGGTCTAACACGCCATCCCAGGGGTGGCAGCATCACAGGGGCTGGATGAGGCTGCCAGCTCCCTCATCCTCCCCATTTCATAGAATGGTTTGAATTGGAAGGGACCTTGAAGATCATCCCATTCCACCCCCTGCCCTGGGCAGACACCTCCCACCAGCCCAGGTTGCTCCAAGCCCCCTCCAACCTGCCCTTGAACCCCTCCAGGGATGGGGCAGCCACAGTTTCTCGGGGCAACCTGGGCCAGGCTCTCACCACTGGATGGTTTCACCCAATGGTCCTCCCAATGCTGCCCAAGGACAGAGTAGCCTCATGAACAGCAAAAAAGTGAAAAAAAAAAATAAAATATCAGACTCTGGATGCAGTGACGTGGGGCTTCTGCTTTCCCCCCACTCCATCTCTACTCATCCCCATCTCTATTCAACTCATATCCATCCACCTGACTGAAGATAAATGGGGTTTTCCTATATCCTGGATTTCAACCACCCCCCCACCCCCCCCCCAAAAAAAATGACTCACTCTTTTTAACCACCCTTTCGTAGCCAGACACCGAGCTCCACTGTTTTCCTTACCGAATTTTTTTTTCCTCCTTCACGCACACTCTCGGGTTTGCTATTGCAAGGTGGCTCAGTGGCATGAGGGCTGGGTGGCTGGAAGGGATTGGGGTTTGGCAGAAAGAGGGTTAAAGTGTCGGGTGGGCTTTAATTTTTGGTATTTTTAATTAAAAAAAAACCAACCCACACACACAAAATTAAGTTACAAGGAATTAGCAAACGCACCACACAGTTTTATAAGGAAAGGAGGGCTCAGCTGTGGCTCCATCGGGGCGAGCGTGGTTTTCCCTGGGGGCAGGGAACGGGGCTCTATTCAGCAGCCAGAGGAGCTGGAGCATCCCATCTCCTGCTCCAAATATTATAGTGAGAACACGTCGCAGGAGGAAGGGATATACTAAAGGTCTCCATCCTCCAATTCCACATTCTGTGGCTTCACAACGTATACATCCCCCACCCCCCCCAAAAAAAAAAAATTGCATTTCTGCATCCTTAGCTTGTTGGACACCCTGTCCTGTCCTGCACCGAGCTTGAGCAGCAAACCACCTGGAAAATCAAGAGGAGGGCACCCGAGCTCACCCTAGGTCCCTGTGCCCATGCCTGGCAAGAAAAGGCACTTCTGCCAGCGGAGGGAATGAATGCCTCCAGCCTCCTCCTTATATTTTATTTATTTATTACTGCTGAATAGAGCCTTGGTTAAAGCGCTACCCGAGCTGCAGGCTCTTTTCTTTTAATCACTATTTCTTAACAAGTGGCTTACAAACACAGGGCGAGCCCAAAGCCAAGGATCTTGGGTCAGATGTGGAGGGAAAAGAAGAAGAAAAAAAAAAAAAAAAAGGAAAAAAAAAAAGAGTGATCTCTCTAAAGGAGCAATTTGGCACCTTGATTTTTGTATGGCTTTGTAAAAGGCACCCCAGCACCGCTCTCCCTGCTGAGCCTCCTGGGGGGGGGCTCTCATTTTTTATTTCAAGATGAGCTTCTAACACCTGAGTTTGCTCAAAAAAATATTGACCAGCACAGCCCCAGTCTGAGCCCAACAGACTTATTTGCAAAATTAAAGTGGAACTTCTAAAGGAGACGTGGTTCCTCTGCTACCCAGATCTAGCGGGGGCGTTTCTACTTAACACCATATATAAAAGCAGCAATAATTCAAAAAAACCCAAGTATCTCCTCATTTTCAGTTTCATATAGAAAATAAAAACAGGCATTGGAAGCAGCTCTTCTGCCAGTTTGCCCTTAACCCATCGCACAGCCAATCTGACCCAAGCCAATTAGCGGGAGCAGAAATGAGGATGAGGAGCCAGGGCTTTATCAGGACACCAGGTCCCTCTGCCCACGTCGGGTGTTTCTGTGTTGGCATTTTCCTTGTGTTAATCTGGTAGAAAACCTGGAACGTGCCGTTATTTTAAATTTCAGTAAGAAGCTACCTGTTTATTTTCTATATTAAACAGAAAAGAAGGGACGGGTCACGAAGTGCTGATGGAGAAATTCACATTCCATGGGCCACAGCGGGAGAGAGGAGAAGGACCAGGGTCTGTGCAATACTTACGATGCCATCCCTGTCCGGGGACCCCCTGCAAAGGAAGAAAAGCAGCCACGTTAGCTCCCAAACTCCTTAACGTTTCCCTAATTAACTGTGGAACTGGTTTTCTTAACGAATCCGCAGCAGCAACAGGTTTAATTACGGAATTGTCGGCAAATCTGAATTACCTGCCACATGCTCCTTGTGAAACCCACCCAAGGGTCTCGGTGCCAGTGGCCTTGTGTTATCAGGCACCAGATTATTAGTAAATAAAATGTTCCTGATGATGATTACACATTCCCAGCCAAGGAGGAAGGTGGACACCTCCTTCAGCCCTGCCCTGGGGGCGCATCCTCTTGCAAAAGACAAAAAAATGTATTTAGAGATTTTTTTATTATTATTATTTTTTAAATTCTGCCAGAAGCACAGTCACTTCTCTTTTGAATGGATTTGAAAATTGATGAGACACCTCAGGGATCTTAATCCCTGGCCACTTATGGGATTTGGACCTCGGTGACAGCAAGCGGCGTGGCCACCGTATTTAAACGCCGTCTGAGGATGCGAAGTTATTGAGTGAAAAGACAAATATGTTTATGAAAAAAAATGAAACAAAACAGACGGGCTCCTCCACCTCCCACACGCTCCTGGGTTTTATGCGTTGCCAGAGATCTGCCACAAATTAATGTCTGACTCAGGGCACCATGGAAAGCCTGCGGGGAGCTGCTGCCCGTCCAGCTCTGCTTTAACACGATAACACCTTTGGATTTCCCTAATTCATAGGCGTCTGACTCCCACCTCTCTTACCTTGTGTGTAATCTCTTTGCACAAACTTCTCCAAATTTTTTTGGATGTAGCAAAGATCCCCCTGATCCATATTTCGTAGAATTATACACAAGTTTGGGTTGGAAGGGACCTTAAAGATCATCCAGTGCCACCCCCTGCCCTGGGCAGGGACACCTCCCACCAGACCAGGTTG
>BJBW01011989.1:50497-67003 GCA_004320125.1 Scolopax mira
GGTGTTCAAGAGACAAGTTGACATGGTGCTTGGGGATATGGATTAGTAGTGGATTGGTGGAGTTTTGGGTGTGGTGTGGGGTTTGTGTGGTTTGGTTTTTGTTTGTTTTTTACATTGGTTGGACAAGATGATCTTAAAAGGTCCCTTCCAACCTAGGTGATTCTATGATTCGTGGTCAGGGATGAAGGAATCCCTTATGGGATCCTATAGATACCCAGCCTATGGGATCCATAGGTCCCCAAGTGCTCAGGGCAGCACCCGCAGCCGAGAGTGATGCTGATCCCTCATCCTGCAAAGCCTGACGTGGACAGCTTTGTTTTTACTACGTCTTGCCTTCCAGCTTTCCTACAATTTCTTCAAGGCTCCAGCGAGTTATTATTAACCGGGGAAGTTTTCCATTGATCTCACCCCCTTAGAATAACTTCAATATCAAAGCAGAACGGGGAGGGCTGAAAAACCCCAAAAACGAGTTGTTTAGTCTTATCTGAAGAAGCACCCGATTTGGCTAAATTTTGCGAGGAAGCCTTCTGCTCAGTTATATAATAGGCCCACCATCTGCTTAAAAAGGTAACGACTGAGAGGGAAAAAGGAATATTAAGGAAAGAAATGAAGCAGAAATGAAAGCCTCCTTTGGAGACAGTTATCAAGAGATGGTGGAAGTGGGTCCCCTGCTAAACCCCGCCACCCAAGTGGGGGGTGCCTGCCCCCTGACAGTGCCACCAGAGAGGCTGGTGGGGGACAACACGATGATTTCCCAGGACAGCTCTGCTCTCAGGTGGCTGCAGCGCAGAGGACCTCGTGCCTCCCTTGACATGGTCAAGCACAGACCAGAATGCTTTTCAAAGTCCCCCATCAATGGTGGGGAGACAGAGTTGAGGGTTGTGCATGGAAGGGGACTGCATGCTCTGGTCCTCAAGGCTCCTTTCAGCAGGTTTTAGGAGATGAAGTGCCATAAAACCAGTCCTGGCAAGAATCATCTTTATAAAAAAATAATAACAAGAAGAACTTTGTTCACAGAGGGAACACTACATGGGTTCACGGGTACCTCACAGGACAAGACAGATTTACTGCTGGAAGAGAAAAGGTGACAGTAAGTGGGAGAGAAAGCAGAGAAGAGGCAGTGAGGCGGCACAAAGACGGGTATGAAAGAAGAAAATAGAGCATATCCATGTGGGGCACCAAGGGACGGCTCAGAGCAGGGAGGAGCTGAAACCACCGCTCGGGTGATGGTCTCTAAAGAAACAGCTAACGTGGAAATCAAATCCCACCTCTCCCCATCAAGGAGCACTGCTGGGTACCTGATCCAAACCACTCTCTGGTGGGAAAGACTTCAGCAGTGGTTCAGTTTGTGCTCGTTATAAGGGCACAGTAACCCCAGGAAGAGCTCCCACCACATCAGGCATGACTGGAGAAAACACCAGCCCCTCCAAGGTACAACTTCACATGCTGCAATTAGTCCTCAAACGCTCTTACTCAAAGACTCAGAGTAACCACAAGCCAAGGCTGAACCCACCGTTATGTCCCAGGGCTCCCAGTTTAAACAGCTTTCTGAACTGGGGGCCATTAGTCACCTCTTATTTACTATTATCCTTTTTTTTTCCTTAATATACTAAAGAATTAGCATCTGAGAAACGTGAATTAATATTTAACGCTATCGGTCTTTCTGAACTGTCTTCTTAAGAGCTACCAACATCTCATTTTCTACACCGAGGACCTCAGACCTCTAGAGGAACCCTGTTTTCCCACTCCCAGTCCCTTGCCCTCCATCCCCAGATGGATGGAGCAACTCCTGCTCCTGGACCCCCAAATACCAAGGAGGGGGTCCCTGGAGGAAGAACTGCTCACTTGGGAGGATGGGCCTTCTGGAAGCAACAAACCTCTCCAACAGCAGAGACGTCAATGAGAAAAATCTTTGTTTTAAATGCTCTTTTGTGATAACTAAAGAAAAAAAAAAAAAAGGAAATTTGTTCTACTTGGTCTGTGCATGAAGATAAAAGTTATCTACTGCTGTGCCAGAGGCTCAAAACCAAAATACTCGCAGAGAAGGGGGGGTGACAAAGAAGAAAGGGGAGAAATAAGGGGAAAATAAGAAATAATCACTATTAAGTTTTTTTCTTTGTTTTGGTTATGTGGATTTTGGTTTTTTGCACATAGCTTGGAGCTGATTTGAGCAACCTGCCCTCCCCCCCACGACCCACAAATCCACACCTGGAATTACTGCACTGGAGCCTGAAACGTGGCAACCTGCTGCTGCTCCACAGCCAAAGGACTTTGTCTCCAGCGTAGACTTGCTTCACTGAAGACATAGAAATCCTCCCTTCGCTCAGCAAAACCAAACCAAACCAAAGGCAAGACAAAACGATGAGCTCTCCCAGTCATGCCCAGAGGTAAAAGTCAAACGGTAAATTAATGTGCAAGAAGGGAGGGTGTAACTACATCAAGCCCCAACTAAATAACCCAAAACAGCAGCGTCCCAAATGCTCTTTGCCCAGAATTTTCCCCTGGTTTGACACAGCAACAGCCTGCACCGAGGACATATTTTATGTGAAAACAGGCATGTTTGGTCCATTGCAACAACCGGACACTCCCAACTGCCATGCCCTTAGTAGCAGAAAAGCCTCAGTAACTCTGCTGTTTCGGTCCATGTTGGTTATTGTTTTGGCCACCTTAAGTGTAATTAAATTGCTATACATCTCCATAACATAAAAAATGCTTTACCTAACCCAACCCTTGCATTAAAGCTCGTTACCTGCCTTTCAGCAGGCTTAATAACGCAGCGAGGAACTGAGCCCTGAGACAGCTATTAATATTTTAACTGCCTTCATTTACAAGTCTAATTGCAGACCTTGCTCCAGAGAAGAGAGGATGGACCATCAGCGAGCAGCGATGGCACAGCTTCGTGTCACAGCCCGAGGGGCTCCTTCTGCAGCAACCTGGCCCTGAAGACCATGGCCAGGGGTGACAATGTGAGACCTTCAGGAGACAAGGTCTTCTGCTGCTCCCCACCACCCACTGTGGTGTCCCCACAGGTACCAAGCTCCATCCACAAACCCGTCACCACCAAAGGTCACCACAGGCAACTAACGACACACTGTTGCCTCCACCACTACCTGATTGCTTCCCTATTTTAAAATTCTGCATCTCAGCTACCTCTGTAGAGCAAGTTTTGGTAAAGATTGACTTTTTAACCAGCAGCACTTGTATTTGCCAGGCTCCTGGTATTACAAATAGCTTTGCACTTGCTCTGCTGCCGACTCCTTCTATTTCCCCCCCTTATTTGAGGGTATTTATTTCTGGCATTAGGCTCCCATCCTCTGTGCAAAGTGACATAAATAATGCATGCCAGGTCTTTTTACCAAATGTCTGTCTTCTCAGTCAATAAATTACCCTTCTTATCCCCTTGAGGAAATAATTTAAAGCCTTTCTCAAGTTCACTGGTTGTTCACTTTTCCCCTAAATTCTCAAGGTTTCCTTTTCCTAGCAGGGCTAAATTACCCTATTTTACACTTTCTGACAACATTCTCCAGTTCCCTATCCCAGCAAGAGCTGTGGTTCACCACTGTCCCCCAGCATCTCCTATGGGCCTGCTGGGACCATCCCTATCAAGCACTTTGCACCACCAGCCAAGACGTCCCATCCTTCAAGGCACAGGGACATCCTCCAGGACCATAGCTCCTGGAAACATATGATGAAGACACTCCTACCAATTTAACCAAAAAAAAATTAATAATTTCTTACAGCTCAGCTCCTCTTATATATATTAAAAAAAAAATAATAATAACCCAGAACTTCTTTCTAAAGAGAATCATAGAATCATTTAGGTTTGACATGACCTTTAAGATCATTGAGTCCAACTGCAAACCTAACACTGCCAAGTTCACCACTAACCCACTCCCAAAGTGCCACATCTACACCTCTGGTATCCTGAGGCCAGATCAGAGTATTTTCAAATCAACTACAACCGCTGCACATTCACTCTTGGACAAAGCCCCTCACGAAAGAAGACGGTGTCACAGCAGCAGCTCCGGGAGCAGGAACAGCCCCTGGGCTTTAAGAGCACCAAGTACAGTAGCTTTTTGTCTCAAGGTCCACCAATGGAAGCCACCACCCTCTGCCTGAGGAAAGGACCAACACCAGACCCTTGGAGATGGGGCCAAGGGACCAATAAGAACACAAATCCCCAGTGGGATGCACATTTGATGCATGAACAAGCCTTGGTTTCAAATGAGAAGGTTTAAATAGAATTGAAGACTTTTAACAATGATAATTTGATTGATATTTGAGTGGTGGGTATCCAGAAACTAGCTGCTCCTCAGGGTAAGGACTAAACTTAGTCCTCTCCCTCCACAAGCAAAGTCCACATTTTAACCAGCCAGGACATTTATTTTTTTGAGAATTTGATGGAAAACCCCTTCAAAAACACTGGGGGAGTCACCCATGGGAGTTTATTTGCTTTGCTACCTCCAAATACATAAAAAGTGAAATTTTTTTTAAACAAAGAGTGGATGTCCCTTCTGAAGAGGCAGAGTGCTGCATCTGCATCCAGCTCTGCCCAGGGGCCACAGGGTCTCGCTGTACTTAGTATTTCATCCCAGTAAACCAATAGTTTCCAGTGCAAACTGCCACTAAACCACTACTTTTAGCTTCGCCACGGGAAGCTAACAAAGCCAGCTTTGATAACGAGCTAGCCAGGCGTTAAAGGCCCTTCCCACCTACCTCTGTGAATTCACCCTGCCACACTTCCAAATTATTGAAAAAAATTAAAGTTTTGTGTCTAGCAAAGTTCCACAGACACATATTACAATCTTCCACGAGCTAAAAACAGTTTCTCCCCATCAGAAAATGAAAAAAAAAAAAAAAAAAAAAAAGAGGGATGGTGGCCCCATTGTCACTTGTGTTGTTCTCTGCTGGAGCAGAACACTGGTGGCTTCTCACCTGCAGCTTTGGAAAGGAGATCCAGGAAAACAAAAAGAAGGGAGCAACAACTGTTGTGGGTTTGTTTCTTTTTGTTGTGGAGTTTTGGAGGGTGGGGGGGATGGGGGGGATGGTTTNNGGGGGGGGGGGGGGGGGGGGGGGGGGGGGGGGATGGTTTGGTTTGGTTTTTTAAATAAAAATAAACGCTGAGGAGTTTGCTCCTGGTCAGAAATTTCAGTTGGAAGTCACTGAAGGATGACAAGCCTTTGAGAGCCTAAACTAGATCACAAATAAACCTGAATCCAAAGAAACATTGCAAGTTATTGCTCTGGGGTCATTTTCTCCTGCAGTAGGAATGGTCACCCCTGGCTTAAGGTCCCAGGCTGCTGAGCCTTGTAAATAATGCTTTTTTGAGATGTGGTACACACTACTTTGCACTGGTGACAGTGCTCTTGGTCACCACCAAGGAAATCAAGATTTTTGTGCTGAAAAAAAGCTCCACCATCAAGCAGAGGCATGCCAAAGAGGAGCAGCAAGGTGGCATCACACCTGGGCTCAGTCCTACTCAGCTGCTGTGCCCAAACCCAGCACCCAATGCATCCAGAGAGACCCCAGAGCTGGGACACAGTTGATGGGACAGAAATCAGGGCAGGTGAAAGCTGGAGGAGCAGGATGTGGGCACCTGCAGGAGCTTCATCTGTTCAGCACCACACCAAAACCACACTGAAAGAGGCTGTGTTGGGGTCTAAGCACCTTCTCAAGGAATGGAAATGTGGTGATGAAGGGATCTGCACTCCAGGGTGCAGAGGTAGTACAAGATCCCATGGCTGATTCAGAAATACAGTCACGTTTTCCACCATGAGGGTAATTAAGTCTCTGAACAGGTTGTGGTGAACTCTGCCTAAGGAGTTTTTGAATTAACATTGAACACCTTTCTAAAAATACATATCCTATTCCAGCTACTAAATGTGAAGAAGAACTGAGAGGAAGCCCTGTGGCCAAGTGGCCACCTCTAGGGTTTGTGGCTGCTGACCATGTTTCCTGCTGGGCTCTGCTCCATCCCTGGAGCCGCGAGCATCTATCCCTATGTACCCAGAGAGCTCTGGGCTCCCAGGACCTTCACTTCTTTCCCCTTTCCTTTGGTCTCCACCTTTTTCCCTTTGCAAACCACCCAAACACTCATCGGGGCAGTCGGAGTCGGGAGTCCAAAGCCCTTGAGCTGAAACCCCTGCCCAGCACACACTCGTTAGAGCAAGGGAGGACACGCCAGCTTATTTAAATATATTAAAGATATATGTCTCTATGTCTGGGCGTTTGAGTGGCCCCTTTGCTTTGCAGGCACAATTCAGCTCAGACAACCTGTGCCTACAGTGCAGGGCGAGACCCCAGCCTTTAACTGCATCCCCAGCAGGCTGGAACACACCCTGAGCCACGGAAATACATTCATATTCCATATAAATCCAGGTCCAGGCTCTCCCCAGGACAAGACCCAGTGCAACCATCAGCATGGCTTTGGCTGGGTGCAGCCAGGAGCCCAGAGCTTTTCCCTCTCATCACGGGGATGCTCAGCCCCCAGGGATGCAAAGCCTGGGGACCAGGCCAGCAGCCAGAGGCTGTCCTTAAAATAAAGGGCAGGATCAGCAGGACACATCCCAGCACACAGGGCATCACTTCATCTTCCCTCCGCAATGGAGCTGAGCGTTTGAGGACTACCTGACATCAGAAGGATGCTCACAGGTTATTCACCAGCCTCAGTCAAGCAGCTGCAGGAATTGTTCACTGCCTGCTTTCCCTAGAAATTAGATTGTATTTTGTTGTTTGGTTTTTGTTGGGTTTTTTTGGTTTTTAATACCAACTTTCAGAGACCCCGGGGTGTACAGCAACCGAGGGACGCAGGGACACAAACATCTCCATCAATATTGTCAGCAAATTAAATCTGGATACAGTTGTGGCTTTCATTCAGGGCTGGCACACATACAAAAAAAACCCAGATGCATTTCTAAAGGTTGCTGTGCTATTTATGAAGTTGTCCAGGACAGGCTCTCCCTCCCCAGTGACACTCAGATTTCTATTTTTAGGGGGTTTGGGGTTTTTGGTTTATTGGAAACGGGAGACGACGGTGCTCCCAGACGCCCGCCCTGGCACCAAGCAGCTGCAGGAGGGCAATGGGCCTGATGATGGGGCAACTCCCTGCACACAGAGCATCCAGGGGACACCCACACACATTATATCACCCATACTGGTATTCCACCCCCCAAAAAAACCCACCACAAACCTCTCCTTTTCTTTGGAAGGCTTCGCTGTTACGTCTGCTCCTCAGTTGGAGCCACGACCAACAGCAGGTCCCATCTCACAGCCCTGTTCTCAAAGGCATCTCCTTAAAACCCATTGCCTCCACACGCACCACAGACTCCCAGCAACTATTTTGACAGTTTCCTATTAAAAACACTTCAATCCCACAGTCATAGTTTTTACGCAGAAAACAAGGACTCAAAAAACCCCACCAAAATCCTTGCCCAGGCACGACACCAAGAAACAGCCTCCCATCACCCCATGACTAAGCCACCAAGGCCACCCCGCTGCAGCCAACATCTATGTTGACTCTCCAGGAGCTCCCACTCCTGATTTTCCAGGTGGAGAAGAGGACACCTGAACTGGTGGGGCAGGTTTGTCACCTGCACAACACGGGAGCCACTTCCCTGGGGACAAGGCACAACTCTGGGTGAGATGCCAGGAAAAAGCATCACTTGCTCTCAATTTGCTCATCCAAAAAAAACCCCAAAACCAACAACCCCCAAGCCTGCAATATTTACATTTGCATACGATGAAGACTTAGGCCCAAAATAAAAGGTGACGAGACACTTCTTTCCAGCTCCTCCAACCAGCCTGTTCCTCCCACGGTCTGCTGTCAAATGAATACCTCGATTTTAAAGCGGTGATTAACCGTGGGAACGGTGTAACTAAAAATAAGAGCAGGAGACCTGACCTGAAGAAAGGCTTCATTTCCAGGCAGCGTGTAACAAAACCGACAGGAGCTTCTTCCACCCATCTGTCTCCCCGCAGAGGGACCGTGCAGGGTGAAGGAGCTCGAGGTCCCCAGGTGGAAGGAGCCAGGTAAACATGAAGATAAATGACCTTATTGTTAACAACCTACATGGGCTTCTTTTGTATCTTCTGTGCCAACGCCAAGAAACAGCCAAACCTCTGCAAAACGCCAACAAACCATCTTAAAAACTAACTCCCCCTTTGACATTTGGAAGGGACCTAAAAGTGCCCCAGATGAGGTCCTTACCGGTATATTTACCAACACCACCAGCTCCAAGTAAACCCCACCAGTAAGGAGGCGGCTCCAGGACTGTTTTCAGCAGCATTGCATTTATTCCCTGACAGCAAAACACTAGAAGAAGATTATTTTTATTTTAAAAATTGTGCTGCTCCTGACAATAGCAAATCCAAAAAAATAGCCCCTCAAGAAGGGCACAGAGCTGGGTCTGTATCCATCCATGAGCCACCCAGACCCTGGCCACAGGGAGGTGGTTCAGGGAAATCTTTCATATTGTCTCAAAAGACGCAGGTATATTTTAATTTTCAGCTGATACAAAAGCTTCTAGTGGGAGGTGTCCCTGCCCAGAGCAGAGGGGTTGGAATGAGATGATCTTTAAGGTCCCTTCCAACCCAATCCATTCTACAATTCTTGTTAAGCCATCACAAAACCTCATCCAAGCTGATGTTTTAGACCTGAAATTTTTCCTGAAGCTGGTGTTGCCCATAACAGGAGGGGGGCAGGGGATGTAGCCCCATTTCCCCATATCCCCCAGGTGATAGGTGCGATGCTGGGTGGTATTTTAAGAGAAGCACACAATACTCCAATACCCATAGACACTCATGGATGCACCTAAAAGCCTGATACCCATTTATTTTTTATTGCCTCTAATAACAAGGTGCATCTTTAATCACAGAATGATATGGGGTTAGAAGGGACCTCTGGAGATCATCTCCTTCAACCCCTCTCCCAAAGCAGGTTCTCCCAGAGCAGGTCCCACAGGAATGTGTCCAGGTGGGTTTTGAATGTCTCCAGAGAAGGAGACTCCACCACCTCCCTGGGCAGCCTCTGCCAGGGCTCTGACACCCTCACAGGAAAGAAGTGCCTCCTCAGGTTTAGGTGGAGCTTCTTGTGTTCTAGTTTGTGCCCATTTCCTCTTGTCCTGTCCCTGGGCACCATGATTTCTATGGAATTGACTTTAGAAAACCAACATATTTGTGTGGTGTATGAAATGCTCCAGGAGCCCAAAGAGGCAGCTGAGGCCAGGCCATGGAGGGTGCAAACCCTGCCCGCAGCATCCCTGCTCCTCCCAAGGCCTCCTCCCCTCAAGCCATCCCAAATGTCCCCGCAGGATTATTCCCACGCATCCCACACACGATGACATTAATCAAAAGTTGAGGTTTTAAATTCCCTGCCACACGTAGGTGGAGGATTTTAAGAGATACAATTTTCTTTATCAATAACTCTCTTTTAAAAAAAATAAAATAAATGAAACCAAAACCCAAACCCCAAAACAACACCAAAAAAAGTCATAATTAAAGTGGAAAGACAGACGTGCCACAACCTTAATGTTTTTCCAAGGCTGGGATGGGTAAGGAACAGCTCCCAGGTAACATGGGCTGCAAAAAAATGATTTTCCAGTCCCAGTACTTCACTGGTTTCAAACAGGCTTACCAGTGTCAGCACTAATCCAGCATAAATAGGGATGTAGCAGGGAATTTCACCCTCCCACTTCTTGTGATGAAGCCCACTGGTGTGCAGGGCAGGAGACAGGGATTTATAGGGTGAGGTAGGAGCTCTGTGCCTGTTCCCAGAGGACAGCCCCAAAAATCTCACACCTCCTGCTCCCTGGAAAGCACATACACCTATGGAGGCCGTCCTGGCACCAGCAGCTGCCTGGTGACCATCTATGAAATTTTATAAAACCACCTAAAACTAAACTGAAAGTTATAATAAATCATTCTGTGAGGCTGTAGGTGCAAAAAAAAAAAAAAACACCCCAGTAGCTGTAACCACTGGAAGCCTCACTCCTCTGTTGTCCACACAGATAAAGCAAAAAAGCCTTCAAAAGTCCCCAGAAACATCAGCCTGCTACTGAACTTCCACCTTCAACTGCTTAAGATCCTGTGATGAAAGCTCAAGAAGAACAAAAACTTGATTTAATCTATAATTATTTTTTTCCTAACGTGTCTTTAAAATTTGAGTAAGGCCAATGAATCATGCAGAAAGTTTCTGCCTTGGCAGAGAAATCCAAATTGTTGCGTTTGGGCACCAGTTCGAGGTGCCCAAGGGCTCACTCCAAGAAGGCATTTTGTAGATCCTGCATCATGCAGTTGTTGAGTTTTGTCATATTTTCTATCCTTTCTACCACCCCGCCCCCCAAAAATAACCCAACAAACCAACCCAAACCTATTAGGGTTCTGCTTCAGCCACTACATCCCATGGATCATTTTAGGTGGGAGGCACAGGCAGGTTTTTCTGCCTCACTCTTATTTTGGCTTAAATCCTCAACGCTACCACTTAGGTATCACGTGGGTTCTAACTGGTAAGTGCCACCAGCCCAAATCTGAAACATTTCCCAAATTCCAAGGGTCTAGGTGGGACCTTTGGTTGTTGGGTTAGAGCTGGAGCCACTTATCCCCTCCCTCAGCATGGAGGAACACACCACCAGTGGATGAAAGCTAGAAAGACCCAAACCAGCTCAGCAGGAAGGGTTTGTACACATGAAAAGAGGGGTTTGTTTCCTTTTTTTTCCCCCTCCCCGTAGACCGGAGGTTGCTACTGCAACCTGTTCAGCTGCCTGACCACGGAGTTCATTCAAAATTGAGAGGGATTCTGCTCTTTGGGTCCAGTTGTGCCAGCCCAGCTCCAACACAGATCATGGGAGATGTTGCCGGAAGCACCATGATGGAACATGGGAGCATTTTGTGCTCCCCAGAGGAGGCCTGGGCCGGACACACTAACCACATCCCCTTCTTCTGAACCCACAGAACCCAGAGCTAAAGAGCTCCTTGATGTTTCTGCTGGAAACACTTCATTTCCCAAACAGTTGGAGATGCTCCTTCAAGCCCCAGCTCAAACACCACATTGGAAAATACAGGTCCTAATTTGATGGAAATTACAGTCTTCATGTAATTTCTGGGATGTTTGTTCCATCCGTGCCTTAATTCATGTTAATTGCCTTAAACCTGTTATTGGCTTTCTCAATTAAAGCCCAAATGCTTCTACCAGGTGATTTCCTTGCTGAGTCACATGGCCAACACTAAGCACATTGAGATACACCATCTGATGAAAGGTGACCACCTAAAATAAAGCTAATTTTCTTGCCTAATCAAGAAACAGGCCTTTTTATGTGCCATTGGATGCCTCTGGTCCCAGTACTATCTTTTAAGCAGAAGGAAAACATAAGGTCTGGAGCCATCCATCGCCAAAAGATGATGCAGAGAAGTTTTTGCCTTTTTGGATGTGACCAGTCATCCACGGAAGTTCCCAGAGTGACCAAACTCCCCAGAAACAGGTGCAAAAAAGCCTGGAGACACGAGGTACAGAGAAATTTCCACTCTGGGAAAGCTTCTCCCCAGCAAACATCTAGCTTGGGCTCTGGAAAAGTGCAGTACCTTCTCCCACAGAAGAAATGACCTTCTCTAACGTAACCATGGCTGTTCCCATCAGCCAAACAGTCGTCTAATCTTTCTGAACATCTCAGAGCTTCTGGTTTGAGCGCCACGTTGCAGCAGTGATTTCAAAACCTAATTAAGCTACACGAAATACCTTCAGACCATCAGAGACACAACAGATGGATTAAGAAAAAGGAGATCAACTCGTCCTTGTGCACGGATGTTTACCTTAGCGACGCGCCCAGTGTGTTTCTGAGTTCTGGTGAGTTGTTCTACAATCAAAGGGAACACCTAAATGCCTCTCTACCATCTCCTGCCACCCATGCAGAGACCTTTCCAACACGTGGTGGGACCTTTCCAGCAGCACTCTGGGTCCCAGATTGAGTCCTACCACATAATATAGTTTTGACACAGGTTGTTTTTGTCCGTTCAAAGCTGGAAGGGGGGTTAGTCCCAAAATACCTACTTTCCACCTGCATGTGTGAGGTCACATGCAGCAAAACCATCCCCAAGAGGGATGGTGAGCAACGGCAACGCTTGTGCTCACCACATCCCACCATGCCATGGAGGTGGAGGACCGTTCACCACTGGTGAATGGCAGCTGAGACACCGTGTGGCACATGTTCAGCTCTCCCAGCGAGGACTGGTCTCTGGACACAGTGTCCACAGGTAGGTATTTTTAGATCTATATCATCGTGATTTTTAAGTCTACAGTGAAAAACAGGCACTTTTTCTCCCCATCTACTACAAGAAGGAGAAAGTGTTCCATATTCAACACAAACTGCATGTCCTCCATCATTCCCAAGGAGCCAAATTCTCTTGTTTCCACAGAAAGAGACCCAAAACCATCAACCAAGCCAGGTCCATCCAATTGGCTGTGGGTGATGCTGGGTGGCCAGGACACAGGACGGGTGGACACAGCTTCCAGCACAACGGCCAGCAAGACAAGCAATTTAAATAATTAGAATACTAATGAAAACCCTCCAACAGGTTTGCTGCAGGGAACTAGAGGCATTTTGTGCAGGTTTAAAAAGTTTCAGACCAAATTATCCCAAGCACATTTGAGAGCATTCTGATATAAAAATAAAGCATCTCTGCGAGGCGTCAGGGAGGATATCGGTCGCAAAAGTTTCACTATCCCACACGTAGAACCACTTTCCAACCGTTTAAAAATTCATCAAAAGCAGTAATTATTTCTTCTAGTGCTATTTTCTCGCTTCCATTCTAGGTTCCCATACGCCTTAACTAGGTGGGGAACGAGTGAAGCAGTTTAATATTACAGGCAATGGAGAAATTTTTTGTGGCTAGGATCTGTTTTTATTATTTTTATTTTGGGTTTGTTTTGTTTTGTTTTTTGTTGTTGGGTTTTCTGTTTGGGTTTTTTTTGTTTTGTTGGGGTTTTTTTTATTTGTTTGTTTTGGGGTTTTTTTTGTTGTTGTTGTTTCTGTTTGGGTTTTTTTTGCAAAACTGGTTCCTGAAAGATGATTCTGCCTCCGACAGATCCCAATGACCCAGCTGTCCCAGCCCTGGGTGACCTCCCTGGTGTGGGACCAGGGACCCCCCAGCAGGACCCACCTGCCCGGGCCAGGGTGGCCGAGGCTCCCACACAGCAGCTCATCCCGAGTACTTCACCAGCAAGGCACGAATCCTCAAGGAAATTAAAACAAACAAACAAACCAACCAACCCACCAACCAAAAACGACCAGAAAAAAATCCCAAACCACCAACAAAAAAAACTCACCCAAAAAACCCCCACAAACAAAACCCAACCGCCTTCCTGCCCCCCAAAACCAGCCTCAAAACTAGTTAAATAGCCTAAACCAAGCATTCCAGCAGGCCAACTTTGATTTATTTAGGTTAATTCCTCTACTTTAGAGGGAAACGGTGTGGTTAAGGCCACCTTCTCTGCAATCAGCCGCTCTGGCCCAGGCTGTGCCTGGCTCCCAGGGCACCACGTATGGGAACACGCTGCGAGGAGTTTGATGTCACGGGCCTAAAATGAAATCTTTTTTGCTTCAGACTTTACCATCAGCGGTCGAGCAGCCATTGGAGGCATTTCCTGGTACCAAGAGGACAACGACACCCATTCCTTCAACGCCAAGGAATCCAAAATAAATCAAAACCAAATCCCAAGCAGCAATTCCTACACGGCCATTACAGCACACGAATTTCTGAGATTAGGTGAATATTTTAAATCAGCACGAGACATCTCGGAGCCCGACACCTCTCGGGCTGGCTTTGGACGGGGCAGACAACCAGGATTTGCAGGGACACGGCGAGAGGCAGCCCAATTTCTGCCTGTCATCTCGGGAAGGCTGGGGAGCTGCCTGGTTTGCATGCCGGCAGCGCCGCGAGCCCGGCGCCGGATGCAGCTCTGCCTCGACCAAAGGGCCAGAAAAAAATACAGAATATTTTCATCTGGTTGGCCCTGAAGTATCTATTCTGCTATTTAAAAAAAAAAAAAAATTTAAAAAAAAAATACATATGTATAAACACAAAATCCTTTCCCTGCATATTGTTCCAGAAGATATTTTTTAAGAAAAATAAAAAAAGGTGTTTTACATATGGCTGAGACAAACGACATGGGTTAAAATTTCTTTAAGAAATGCCCAGGGGCTTTTCCCACACACGATCAGACACAGTCTCGCAACGCTGCCTGAAGTATCTTGTGCCTGGAGCCCATCTTTCCTTCTCATTTCCTTTTTTATTCCAATAAGCCTCAATCCAACATCCTCTCCCCCTCCTCCTCCTTCCCCTCCTCCTCCCTGGAGCCTGCATCTTCAAACCAGTGGCACGACGTGGCCAAAAATTACCTTAAATTCAGATATCCTCAGAGGGGAACGAGAAGATGCTCGTCCCCGCAGCTACACCTTGAGACCACAGGGCCCCATCTGTCACTGCCAGCCCCCGCTCTGCGGGTACAGAGAACCCCCAAACTCACCCTCCGAGCAGCACGGAGGCAGCAGAGGGGGAAATAATGCTTAAAGGACCTTAGTGACAACCAAACGCATCCCGGCCTGGGCTCCCACTCCCCGCCCGGCAGGGGGGCACTGGGTGTTTGCATCCCTCCCCCCCCAGCTGCCCGCACGGGGCTGGGGATGGAATTGCAAAGGATCCGTTGGGCTGGATATTCTATCACCATCCCCAGCCGCCGGCAGTGGGCAGGGTGCTTCGCTTCCACTGGGATTAAGGGGAGGGGGGAGGATTTTATTTTTATTCCGATTATCATTATTATTCGCAAAAAAAGGAAAAGGCTTCGCACGGGCAGCTTCAGAGCATCCTCCTCCCTCCCCCGTCGCTTTCAAAACTCCAGCCAGCCCGAAAGACACGCTCAGCATCATCACCTACCTTCCATCATGGTGGCAGACTTGCATTCCTCAATTTCCAAGGAGCCTGAGAGAAAAAAAAATTTAAAAAAAAAAATAAAATAAAATCAAATACTGGAGAATACGATCCCAGTTCCCAGCTCCTTAACGTGAGCCCTCAAATCAAACGCCTCCGACCCCCGGCTCCATTCGCTGCCGGGATAAGGAGGGGGAAAAAAAACAACAAACAAACAAAAAAAACCCCCAAAACCTCCGAAGCCAGCGGTGGGGCTAAGGGCAGGCCATGGATGCTGCTGCACTGTATCACCTCCAGGATCACCGGAGGATGCTGAGAGAAAGGGAGGACGAGGCGGGCTCAGCCCCGCTCCCTCCCTCCCCGCACCTCCTCACATGCGCGCTCGCTCCCCGCACAGCCGCCCCCCCCCCCCTCCCCCCCGGAATACACCACCTTACGGTCCCCCCCCTTTGCTTTTTATTATGATTATCATCATCATCATCTTCTTTTATTATTATTATTTTCACACACACTTTCACCAAAAGCATAACCCCCTTCTCCGTACCTCGTGACGCACTTCCCCTCCCTCTAATCCTATTGCAGAGGCTGGGGGGGGGGGGAGAGGGGGGGGCAGATTAATTACCGGCCGCTGTCAGATTAGGAGTGTGAGGGGGGACGGGGTGGGAAAGGGATGGACGGGGGGAGAAGATAAATCCACCCTGGAAAAGGCAGCAGAGCTCGCTGCGGAGGGCTGGGGGTGCACATCCAAGGGGGGGGGGGGGGGGGCCGGGCCCCCCGGGCCCCCCCCCCCCCCCCGGGGGGGGGGGGGGGGGGGGGGGGGGGGGGGCCGGGCCCTCCTGGCCCCTCCCGCAGCCATTCAAGAGAGAAATCCATGGGGCTGACGTCACACCGCCACCAATTAGCCCCGAAAGGATGATGATGATGATGCAGGAAAAAAAAAAAAAAATTATTATTATTTTTTTTTCCTCCCACCCTCGCCTTCCCAGAGCGCCTGGGAATTCATCTGCCGTGGGGAGCAGCCCGGAGCGGGGAACAAAAGAGGCTGGGGGGAGGGGAAAAGGGGGGGGCGGAAGGACCTGACACCCGGCATCTGGGAACCCCCCCGGGTCCCACCACCGTGGCCAGCAGCAGCGGTGAGGGGCACCGGTGCCCCCGCTGCCCTACGAGCAGGATGCTAAGAGCCATCCCAGCCAACACACAGAGAGCCCCCCCGCCAGCGGAGCCAGCCCCCCCACCGCGGAGCCTCGCCTGGCCCCGGCACCCCCCTCCCCGGCTGGAAAACCCCCCCGAGAGCTGCTGCAAGGAGGCGACGGGCAACGCCAAGGCAGGAGTTCCTTGGGACACCGCTAGAATTTACCCCCCCCCCCCCCCCCAAAACCAACTCGATTCCCCCCCCCCCCCCCCAAAAAAAAAAATAATACGTGAGATACAAAAATTTGCAAAACCGGTTTTAACCAGCCCCGAGATTGCGGGGATATTTTATTTCTTTATTTATTTTGCTGGCAGGAAAGATGCTGTAGGACCACTCGCACTGCAGCATCCCCACGCACGGCTGCGGGAAGAGGAGCCGCATCCCCAGCCTTCCCACCC